>WBNH01012692.1:71319-191063 GCA_013401255.1 Urocolius indicus | reverse complement strand
CTGTGTAGTGCTGTGTTTCCTCCGATGTCCTCTAATCACAGCTTTCTAATTAAAGCCACTTCATCTTCTGAAGTACGTGTTTACTCAAGGAACTGTGTTCTGTAGCTTTTATCTTATTTATCCATACCCCAGAGCAGGCTTACCAGTAGGTCTACTTAGCAGCAGTGTGTATATTTTTTAATTGAATATCAAAAAACAACTATGGCAGGTGAATGTGCTGGTGAGATTAAATATGAAGAATTTAGAATTCATATGACATTTTCACAGACATTAATTTTTGCTATAGTAGATACTAAATATAACACGAAACCAATTAAGTCCAAGGCGAAGACAAGAGTGAGAATAAAACCGTCATTTTTAAGGCTAAAAGAAATACATTCCAATTACATAAATTGTTCTGGGAGCTACTTTGTTTACTAGTTAAAATAAAGATAAACAAATACACATACTTAATTTCTTTCCTGAAAACCTCTATAACAAGCTTGCAGCTTGTTATACCTTTCTCTGCTAGGCTGAAGAGCTACCTACGTGAGACTGTTGCTCACACTTATGAAGGCTTTAACCTTTTTCTAGAAACACTGAGTAGACTGAGCTTCTGGATGTTTTCACAGTCAGTGATAGTGATCTGAGATCCCATAAAGTTATAAGATGAAGTTGTAAAAGATGAGTGAAGGATGATTTCATAAGGTTATTAATGAGAGGTTCACTCAGGAAACAGGAGCTGCTCTTTTAACCATTATTCCTGTAGTGATGTAACATACACAGCCCAGGTTAGCTGATGTGGCCAAGGCTTCATAGCTCTTTTCTTCACATTCCCACCAAAGCTGACTCTAATGTATTTCCCAACTGAGGATGATGGGCCCTTGCTTTCTCCATAAACTGGTGACACACCACTACAGCAAAGGCCTTGTTAGACAAATTTGTGATAAAATTCTACCAGACATGCCAAGCACATTAATCCAATGTATAGAAGTATCTGTGGTATTGGAAAAAATGCCCAAGGAATACCAGTCTGTGTCACTCCTGGGTCTAAAACACATTACAGGAAAGGACCATCATCTTGGCTGCTTATCAGTTCCAGAACCATGCATGACACTGTTTCTTCAAGCTTATATACAAAGCACAGCTGTATTGAAAATATACATCAGTGTGTCATATTGGACTCTGATTCATCTCCCACTGAAGTCAACAGAAAGAATGTTTTAGGTTTGACAGCTCTCATGAGAGTATTCAGTTTTGTGCACTTTGACCCTGAGTCACCTTCAATTGGATGCATATTCATACAAGGCAACATTACACATCATCAAAACCTGAAATCTGGAATGAGAATCTCTGTGAGGAACCGAAAGCCATACCAAATGTGAAGAAAAGCAGATGACTGTCTATATGGGGATGTAGAATTCTGAAGCCTTCTACCAAAGGTATTGCTAAGCCATTTAAAAATGGCTTTTCCTTTGAGCAGGATTTCCACCAAAGCTGTTCATCTAGAAGTAAGCAAACCCTTTGTGTTTTTTTTTTAACTGATTCCAATGGGCCTGTGTGGCCAGGTTTTGGTGGCAGAGGGGCTAAAGGGGTGGTTTCAGCAAAAAGCCTGACAGGGCCAGTGAAGCCATCCTCTAAGTCAGATCCACCACCAGGCCAAGGCCAAGCTCATCAGTGATGATGGTAAGATCTCTGATTAACAGAGTTAAGAAGAGGAAGAAGTTACTGAGCAGGTACTAAAACTGCAGCAGAAGAGGGGCAGGAAAATGGGAAAATATCTCTGCAGGCACCAAGGTCAGTGCAGAAGAATGGGACGAGGTGCATCATGTGCTAGAGCAGAGGTTCCCCTGCAACCTGCGGTGCAGCCCAAGGTGAGAGCCTGACCTGCAGCCATGGAAGCCATGAGGGAGCAGGAATCCACCTGCAGCCCAGGAAGGATCCCAGACTGGAGCCGGGTGCATGTGCAGGCTGTGACCCCATGGGAAGCCTGCACTGGAGCAAGTTCCTGGCAGGACCTGGGAAACACATGGACAGAGAAGAGCAGGTTTGTTAGTAGAACTTGTGAACACATGGAAGGGACTCGTGCTGAAGCAGTTTGTGAAGAACTTCAGCCCATGAGAAGGGCTTGCTTTGGAGAAGTTTGTGGAGGACTATATCCCATGGAAGGGACCCCACACTGTAACGGGTAGTGTGAGGAGAGGAAGCAGTGGCAGAGACCATCTGTGAACTGGCCAAAACCGCCATTCCCGGTCCCCCCACTCTGCTAGTGGGGAGAAGGTAAAGAACTATGAAGAAGGAAGGGGCAGGGGGAGGTGTTTTAAGATTCAGTTTTTATTTCTTATTACCATGCTCTGTTTAGATTGTTGATAAATCAAACCACTTCTCTCCAAGCTGAGTCTGTTTTGCCCATGATGGTAATTGCTGAGTGATCTGCCTGCCCTGAACTCACAAGCCTTTTGTTATATTTTCTCTTCCTCGTACAGATCAGGAGGAGGAATGATGCAGCAGCTTTGGTGGGCATCTGGCACTCAGCCAGGGTAAAACCACCACACTGATTTTAAAACATATTTTAAAAGGACAACCTGATTTCCAGGCACAAATATTGCGATATGCTCACTGTTTACCAAACACTCAAGTTTCCTGATACTTGTGTATACAGTGCTTCTCATGTTCCAGGCTCTGTTCCATGACTGTTCTAAAACAAGCAATAAATAACAGCAGCAGCCTACTTCACAGATCTGTGTACATGATTTTGCTTTACATACTGGACTGTATAAATGATGGCTTTATGGTTCTGTGTAAAAGATTAACTGGAAAATTAAAGTTCTACACTGGACACTCAAATACTCATGTTTTCTTTTGGTGTCCAGGCCCTATCTGGGAACTGATGCAATCTCATTATGCTTCCATAAAGCTTTACATTTTTCCAAAGCATCTAAATTGCCATTAGGTGAGCCAGCTCTTGTATTTAGCAGCATTTGTGACACTTCATAGAGTATTTGGACTCCAGTAGCATACCCACAGGATGGGAGGGGCAGTGGCAGTGTTGGTACTATGCAATTATACACTATTTTTTTATCTTCCTTGAAGGGAAACTTGGTTATGACTGCAGGGAGTTGTAGCTAAAGCTGCAGTGATCAATGTCAGAATCAGAACATGAAGCTGTCACACCTCAGAGGAAGGGCTTTTAGAGCAAAATAAAGTTTCTCCATATGTAACATATACCCATCTCATACAAGAAAACCATTAACAGGGCAGCACCATCAACTCTCAGACAGAATCGACCCCCATTCTCTGCCCTAAAGCTTTCACTTTTGACTTCACTCTTGTGAGTCTCTTTCAGTTGCTCTAATTCAAAACATGGAATGAGACAATATTACTGTGGTATGGTCACAGCAATTTTATTTTCAGAATATTTTTATCTATAATGTTTCTGAGCTCTTCGAAGAAAGTGTAAAACCTCAAAGTTCAAAATATGATAAAACAAAATATTACTCTAATTAAGTTCTCCATGGCCTTCATTGTGCTATAGATTTGTTCTGTACATCTGGGATAATCTGATTGTGCTGTATCTTGAAGTTTGCATTATCTTCTCAGAAATTTTAACATCCTGGCAGGCTTCTCTGTTCTAGTGTTTGCTTCTGGGACAATTTATTGCAGCTGAAGTTCCTGGAATCAACAGCCCATCTATTAACGTCAATGAGAAAGTTGCTGATGTCTTCAACAATCCCAGAATTTCATATTCATCTCTTCTGAAGAATAAATATTGGTTTCACCTGGCAAATCTGCAGTCCACTAGTTTGACTTAAGGAAGTAATTTAGAATTATGAGACATCAAAAGTTCATGTGGCGTAATATTCTGTCTCCACAAACTACTAGCGCTAAAATTCAGTACAAGCGTATTTTGCCCTGGCTTCCTACCTTCTATCTATCTGCTCTTCAGGGGATTCCTGGGCTATACGTGTCTTTCTGTGTCTTACCCTCAGTGAAGCATTCTTACATAAAATCATCCAGTCTCTCTCTGAGCCCACGGTAATTTCCTTTGAATCCAGTACCTGCAATATCCCAGACAACAGCATTCACAAGTCTACGACCAACCATGTGATGAACTTTCTTCTTGTCTGATTAAAACATAGTTCCCATTATTTTCATTCAATATAAATTCTGAGAAAAGTCCTCATCTGTTTCTCCAAGCTCACTGTGATTTTGTGGCTCTCACACAGTCTCTTTTCCATTCAGAAGATCCCAACTTGCAAAACTCTTCTTTGTACAGAGTCCATTTCATGCCTTTGATCCTTGTTTGCCTTCCCTGAACCAGATTGTGCCAAACCCTGACAATGCCATCAAGGGCAATGCCAATGTGGAGCCTGTTAGGTGAAGTTCACACAACTTTGTCCTACATTCATCAATGTATCCACACCAAATTCTATCTGACATTCTGTTGATTGGTCAGTCAGACCTGTTCTTTCTGCTGTTGCTTACAGTCAGCTGTCACTTTTACTACTACGAATAACTTCCTCCAAAAACTTGTTTAACCATATTGTTCGTGTCCTTTTCCAGGTGACAAAAAATAAGAATCCCCAGGAGCAACCTGGTGGAAGTGCATAAAGGACAAAGTTTTCTTTGGTTATGGGTTTCAGTATACTGTGAACATCAAAAGGCAAGTTTTCTCCTAGTAATTCCATGCACTTGACTTTGTCTACTGACACCACGTAGGCAAACATGTCACTGTGAAAATGTCACATTGTACAAAGATGAGTGTTGTATATAAGGTGTGAACAAGAAAACCTGAAAATAATGTGCTGGTTGTGTACAGAGAAGACAATGGTCTTCTAGCTTGTTAAAGATTGCAACAAAAATTACAAGAGCAAACCATTATCCATGTCCATTGAGGATAGGACAGGGAGTAATGAACTTAAATTGCTGCAAAAGAGAAAATGCTTTGGCATTCAGGATGATTAAAAGCTGGGAAAGATGGCCTGGAAAACTAGGCTTGATATCACTAGAGGTTCTTACAAAAAAAAAAAAAACTTAGACAAGTATCTGCTAGGAAACAGTGTAGCTGTACATTTCATCCTAACTTGGCACCATGGAAGAAATGGGGTTAAATAAACAGGCTTGTCTGAACTCACCATCTTCCCAGTGAGGAAATGCAGCAGAGATGTTCAGATTTCCTTGATTAACAGAGGGATTTAGGCCCTCTGTAAATATGATCTGGTTTTCAGAAGAGCTGAACTCCAGCTTTCACTAGCTTATAAACAACATGTAGGTATCGAGAGTCTTTGATACTCTGAACTTGTTCTGCATCAAAGGCTACCTAAATCTGATTCTACCTTCAGCTACATAGGAATTAATTATTCTCTAATAACGTTCAAATGCACAACTCATTCTACCTGTGAGATAAGGACAGAGAAACAGTTCAATGTTTGGCTGATGTGGTGTTTGGAGTTAGGGACGAAAGGGTGTTTTTCAGTTTAGCTCCTGAGACAGAAAAGGTTTGTGATGAATCTTACATCTCTCTCTTTGTTTGGTAGAGGTGATCTTGTTACTTTTTTCATTGTTTTCGTAATGTCCCTCTAGAAGAGAAGGTAGCCTTCTTTTTTTATTAATCAGAAGTTTCTGTGGTGTGGGGAAGGAAACAGACAGGATCTATCTGCCTTTGTGGGTATATGACATAAATAGTGCTAAATGGAAAACATGTTGATGTGCTGAATGCTGACTAAACAAGGACTGAAAATCTGTGTACCTCCCAAGCACTTGTCAGTTCAAAGGCAGGAAAAGACAATTACTTCTGTTCTGAATATCATAAACAAATGCAGACACTCAACCTGGATATCTCTGTGTTTAAGTGATAATGATGAGTAAAAAAAAAAAAAAAAAAAAAAAACACTTGGAAAGTTCAGACATGGCCATAGACAAAATGCAGGAGAGTGTCTCTGCATTACACACAGGATACCTCACCATGCAGTGAGTTCCCCTCAGAGAGTAGGATTCAGTGCAAGAAAGTAAGTAGTTTGTAATACCTGCATTTGGACACCTGTACTTTCAGGAGTGGACAGGAATCTTTTAGTAGAGGGCTTTAGATGATTAAAAAATAAAGAAAAAAAAGAAGTGCAATCTGAGGCAGAGCCCAGACAGTGCAAACTGGAACAATGCCACTGAACTCAATCAAGCTCTGACAACTTCAAAAGCCAAAGTGCTGCTCTAGAATATTCTCTGAGCACAAATCCTTTGAACTGTGCTCTCTCTCTTTATCAAAGAGGAAATTGCTCACAGAGACAGAAAATGTACTAGTTCTGAAACAGACACACTTCCATCAGCTTTGGGAAGATTTTCGACAAGTTCATGCTCTACAATTCTGAGAACCCATCAGGCTGCTCATGAATCAGGACTCCCTTTTTTGTAAACTAAAACTTCTGACTGTTCTTAATAAGCGTGTGACGTTTCTTTGCCTCAGCTAGCGTGGCTGGATGGTCCTAAAGCTGTGAAAGTATGTGAAATGAAACCTAACTTCCAGTTCATCTGTCAGTTACTGAAGCAGCATAAAAAGGTCTAAGCTTTTGAAAATGAACGTGCTATGGATAGAGATGCACAAATGAATGCCCACCTTTTGGGAAGGACAGGTTAATCCTTCAGTTGACTTCAAGCATTAAACTGAAATACTGTCTTGAATTTTTCTCTTCACTAAAGCTGGAAGTTGTGAATCTGATTGAAGGCAGGGTCCCTGACAAGATTTCAATCTCTCTGATAAATGTAATTCTGCTGAGGCAATATGTAGAGGTCCCTGCAAAGCATTTTGCTTAATGTTGTGTAACAGTCTGATTCTAAAAATTGGGCACTGCCTAAAACTTCATTTTATCTTTATCGAACTGATTGAAAACATTCAAATGACCATTAATGGAGTCACCAGCACAGAAGGATGTTTGCAGGAGAGAGCCAATAAAAAAAGAATCCTGGATGATGATATTATTCATTGTTACAAATTGTTACAAATGAAAAACCAGTTATAAGTTTGAATGTGGCAGAGTTCATTAGACACCAAGCCAAAGCAATCAACATTACAAACAATCACATCATTACTGATGCAGAAATGGTTTTGCTTGTGATAACAAAAATGTGCTCTTACTGTGAAAGACTAGAAAGGACCTTTGTGAAATTAACTTCTAACTTTCTGTATAAGGCAAACAAACAAAATTCCCTGATTTTAATAATTCCTGAAGCAGAGTTGCAGCCTTTAGGAGACCCGCATTCTCAGCCTACAACTGCCAGTGTTGGATACTCCATCAAAAACTTCACAAACTGCTCTATTCACTATTTGTTTTATAAAAACAAACACAGAATCACCCAAAAACATAGCAATGATCCTCATATCTAGCCTAAATACAATAACGTTCAAACCTCCAGGCTTCTGGTCTGGCAGCATCATTTGCCTGCTTGACAGAAGAGTCCTGGTTACAGTCAGTAGTCTTTGAGCCGAAATGATAGAATAAGTACAAGGTAGTACATAGCAGCCTCTCTGGCTTTCAGAATACTCCTACTGCTAGCTGCAAAACAAAATAAAATGGGAACAAATGAACCCTGTGGAGCTATAGCACATTCCTTCTTGAGAGATCAGAGTCACATTACAGGAAAAAAATATCCTTCACTTTGCCTTGCTCTAGTGCCAGAATCCAGCATATGTTGCCAGGGAGTGCAGAGGTCACATGCTAAGAATTGGTTGTGGCACCTACATAGACTTGTCTTTCTCTTTGCTTGCTATAGAAGAACTAAAGGACTGAGTATATGAGTCAAAATATATGCCCACATTTAACAGAGGAACATGTGCAAAAACAGTGTAAACTTTTTAATTGGTCTAAATTATAGGAATACTTCCTCTAAAAGATTACGTAATTCACTTATCACCTGGTTTCAGCCAAGATAATTTTCTTCCTAGTAGCTGCTACAGTGCTTTGTTTTGGATTTAGTGTGAGAATAACTATAACACAGTGATGTTTTAGTTGTTGAAAAGCAGTGCTTCTCTTAAGTGAAGGGCTTCTCAATTTCAGTGAGGAGGTCACCAGGGCTGGAAGGGAGCATGGCCAGGACAGCTGACCCAAACTGGCCAAAAGGCTGTTCCATATTATAGATCATCATGCACAGTATAGAAACCAGAGGGAATTGGTGGGGAGGCAGAGATAGGTGCTCAGGCATCAGTCAGTGGGTGGTGAGCAATTACATTGTGCATCACTTTTCCTGGGATCTATTTCTCTCTCTTATTTTCCTTTTCATTACTCTTTTATGTGTTATTATTACTGTTGTTATTACTATATCTTATTTCATTTTAGTTATTAAACTCATCTCAAAAGTTTTACTTCTTTTTTCCCAATTCTCCTTCCCACTGCAGGTGGGAAAGTGAGCAGCCAGCTTCATTTCTGGCTTGGCTTAAACCATGCGGCCACTAAAATCCAAAATCTATACACTCATCTCAGAAAAGAAATGTACTGTTGTAAACCATCCTTTTCAGATAAGGATATAACAAATATCTGATAATTAAATACATTAACAGTGCAGCATTGCTCACTGGGAACTTATTGACTGAATCTCAAGATGGCAAAAAGAAGCATACCAAAGTGAGATGCTCAGAAGCCTGGGAGAAAGAGTAAACAGAATTACGTTAATAACTATTGGCAAGAGTGAAGAATTTTATATTGCACAGAGATGTTTTCATTTGCTAACTCAGACTGGCAGAACTGACAAAAATTACGTTACTAGACAGCATTATCTCACAAAATGTCTCTCTGTGTTGAACCTTATACACTTGACTTTTCCATTCCACCTAACAACAAAAAGGATATTTAAAATTCCAGATTCAATTTTCATCATTGTGATACGAAGTTAGAAGAAGTATATTACATTTTTAGAAACTATCATACTTGCATCATTATTAATGGATGTGTATAAGCACTCAGCATTTGTTTTTAATTGATTAAAAGCAACTATAAAGCAATGCACGTGTTTTAATCATTAAAGCATATTCCTGCAAATTACATTTAACAGAAAGACCTTTTACTTGATGCAGAACAGCTATTGTGATCTAATACATGCTATCATTATGACTTTTCACTTTTGAAACCTCTAAACAGTCTCAGGGGTCAAATTCTTTGGCGTAAATCACAAGTACATTTCTTTTTACGTTGATCCTCAATAAAGCCTCTTGTCTACCAGAAAGTACAGTCCAAAGCTTTACGAAGAGCTCAAATATACCAGAGACCTCATTTATTATCTGGTTAAATAATAATAAAATAACTTGTAATGATTGTTGCCTTTCTGCAGTTGTGATGTACCTAGACTTGCGTAGGATGGGTTTCAAAGTTCTTATGAATTAATAAGTCCTATTTCTGTGAGTTGTAAACTTCTGCCTGAGTTGATTTTTGGCACATCGCTCTGAAATGGTAACAATTTGGCTGGGATAGAACACAATAAAAGGTAAAATGGATGACTTACCAGAAGGGCAATTGTTCATAATAGATTAATGGACATGCATAACATTTTTATAAAGTTAATATCTCTTAACGCATACAAAGTGTCAATAACCTATTTTTGCCACACATTTTTGCTCTGAAACCCACTATAGAAGTGGGTTCAGTCTTCCTGCTGAAAATTCTCTTGTAAGAGCAGGGAATATTAACACACATCTAAATCTTTCCCCAGGGATCTAGTTTTAGACATAGAAAGGCAGAGATGATACAACAGAAGATAGCACAATCTGCCACAAAATGTTTGCAATTGCCCATTTGATCAGTAGCATCCATAGCTATATGACACTAACCTGAAAGCTTTCAGATTTTTTATATGTGACGTTTCATACATCTGCCAAATAGCTTTTTTAATGAACATTTGACAGAGACGTGGACTTGACAAGAAGCAAAATGATTGCAGTTTTTTTTTCCAGTCAAGAGGTTGAAAATTGTATTTTTGAAGCACCAGAGGAAAAGCAATCCATTCACATATCTCATTTTCAACACAGTTGGTTTCTCTTTAAAAAGTCAATATAGTGTTCTAAAAACTGTCTTCACGACGTTTCTTCTTTCTTGAAGGAAGCCTCCCTGTACAGTTTCATGATATCAGTATATCTTTTGGTCTTCCCCAACAAATTCAGTCAAGTCACTTGCCTAGATAGAATGGAGCTTTTGGTTGGATTTGCTGTTTGATTAAGAAAACTTCCTTCTCTCAAATCTTCTGCTGCTGCCTCCCTTCAAATCTTCTAAATGTGTTCTCAAAATCGTGTGGAACACAGAGAACAATCACTTTTGTGTGCTGCTCTGATGTAGATTGAAGTGAATACAAAGTCTGCAAGGAAATGAAAATATTTTCTCGAAAATCAGAATTCTTCGACAGGTTTAAGTCAAACTCCTTATTCCAGCATTTCCTGTAACAATTTAAGTGTTCATACTGGTATGTTTTCTCTGGCGGCATTCATTTTGAAGTAAGGGAACTGAAATGTGTTGCTTTTGTATAAAGGATGATTGCTGTAACGAGCATGAATGGGTGGGAGAAGAAACAGGACAGCGCTTAAATTTGTTACGTACTTGGTATACGAGTAACTGGGAAAGGATGTGATCAGCTTGAAGCTATTAAAGCAATCTTAAAATTGGAGCCTCCAAATTAAATTATGTTTGTGCTGATCAGCTTGGAGTCATTTAGGCTGATCTTGATGATACTAATCCTTTTGGAGATGTTTATTGAAAGAAGAGACCAAGCAAACATACCCATTTTGACTTTAAAATTGATCAGGTGGATCACTAAGTACACCTGCTCTGAAGGTGTGTGAAGCAAGCTCAATATGACAGGCATCTCTGTTCCCAAGCTGGAGAGGAAGATGAGATGTTGAGCACACGGGATCTCCCTTGGAATAATCTTTAGACAAACAGGCTGTAATCCTCCATGTTCTAAGCATTCAACTGATAATATTTATAAAAAGCTTTCAGTTTGTTAAACAACAGAGGAAATTTAAATGCAGCTCAGAGGTTAACCTTCTTTTATGCTTGCTTTGTGAGGATCCAGAAGTGCTATATAAGTACTCGCAAGTTATTACTCATCAATCCTCATGAAAAGTGGTATGTATTAGGCCAATTTTGATGATGAGGAAAAGACAAAGGTTAGGCTTGGTTTCTATTTCACTAATATCAGAGTATAATGAGTTTAATAGGAATACAATGCCCTTCATACAACCAGGATAGCTCTCTGTGAGTGTTGTTACACAAGTACACATTCAGACGAAATCAAGAGCTCAAGTGGAAACAATGAAACATTTAGGCCTGGATTTCTCTCCCCTAATTTCAAAAAAAACCAATCCTTAAATTAGCTGAGTAAAATTAGTTACCATTTATTATTTAATTCATGCAAGCAAAAATTTGCTTTTCTTTTGTATTCGAGGCTGAAAAATTCGGATTCATCTATGTTTTAATTGCTGCATGAAACTAACCTTCTACAGTCACTATTCTTCCTTTTTATTTTTAATTCTACCTGAGCCTGCTCATGTTTTCTCTCCTGTTCTCCGACTTTCTCTGGCTTAAATTATTCTTCATTATACAGAAAGTAGTTTGGCATTTAGAAAAGAGGAGACATTTCTGGCCGTACCCAAATTGGGTTAAGACCCCAAATTGAGTTAAGAACCCAAATTGGGCTAAGACCTCAAATCCAGAACTGAAAAAAAATTCATCTGGACAAGCAGTTAAAACTCAAAAAAGTTTCCTGGCCAACTACTTCACTACAATAAACTAAAACTACAGGATATTGATGTAAGACAAGACTGGTATCAGTGTAACACAATTATTGGTATCCCCCATCATAATTTTTTTCCAAAGAAGAACCATGCAGGTTTCTTATGGACAGAGTGCACATATTTTGTGACCTGCTTGACTAGATAAACTGAAGTGTTTGCTACGATAATTCATTAAAGCTACAGTCTCAGATTTTTCCATCTTACACAGCTTGCACAGCTGTGGGACAGTATCATATTCTGAACACTGGAGGAGAAACAAATGAAAACTAGTGAAGCTCTAGGGATTTCAAAAACATTGCCCATCATCTCAGCTGGAGCCCTTTCTTAGAGAAGCATTGCTACTAAACTGAGCATAAACTCATGCAAATCATTCCTTGAAACTACTTGCAAGACATGAGCCATCAGATGCGGCTGTAAAATCTGCAATTACAATTTAGGTTTGATTGTAATTAAACTCTAATTCCAAAACAGGAAAGATGAATTGTCATCTTCTCCATGTGGTATTTAGTTTTCAGATGCTCTTCCTTCACCCTTTCTCTCTGGAGGCAAAACGCCGGAGCACAAATTATCAAAAGAAAGCTATAATTTGGGATCTGACATAAAAAAATTATGAGTGACTCACAGACACTGCATCTCATGAACTGCCTTTCCTCATGTGTTACAACTTAAAGCAAACTTCCCATTACGGAGCAGATAACTACAGTAAAGCCACACAATCGCATGTGCAGATACCCAATGACCCCAGCTGACTTTACTGGGACGGGACTGAGACACAGGTAAACATTCCTATATTTGCTGCTCCTGCTAGCAATAGAAATACCTGACAGATATTGCCAGACTCCACTGTGCAGCTGCATTCCTTGTAAGAATCACACTTTACACCAAAAGTTTTGGCTGGCAAAAGAAATAAATTCCTTAATTCTGACTTGATATGTTCCCTGAAGGATTCATGGGTTGTTTGGGTTTTTTTTGTTGTTGTTCCAGTTGCTTACTTGTTCAGCACAAATGCAATGAATAGGCACCAGGCTTCCAAAAAACCTTCATCACCTTCAGTAATTAAGTACTATCTCTTAGACACCTCAGCACCAGTCACCTTGGGATTAACACTTAGCCCGCAACAAAGGAGCTGAACTTTAATTCCCTTACTCGTGTGAATAAAGCTTCTGAGTCCATGATTAAATCAACCTGTTTTTCAAACACTCAGGAGCTGTGAAGCACATTTTGTAACACAACCTAAGCAAGCAAGTTTTAATTTTCAGTTAAAGCCCCTGCAATGTGTTCGGTTTTTCATGGGGGAGATTGAACTGCCAGCTATCCCATCTTTACTTGCCAGTGTGAAGCAATGTTTTCTTCAGTTTAGAAATAACTGCAGCTCTGATAATTCTGATATTTCAAATCTAATTTCTGTACTTTGGCTAGACTCACAATCAAGCATATTCTTGCAAAATAATACTACTTCACTAGATACGTCTTTGTACTTTACGAAGGTTTGTACAAGCTGTAATTCCTGATAAACCAGAAACACAAAACTGGAGAGTTAGAGTATAGAGTTATTTGTCTGAGGCTGTAAACATCTTCCACATTGAATGTTTCCTGCTTAGGATGATACAAAAGTCCATTTATCATGAAAACCACATCTGTACTTCTTTAAATAAGCCATTATTTTAATTAGAGAATGTTAGGTGATGACACATGCTCTTAGATGGATTTAGAAAATGAGATCTTCAGAAACTGCTACATTCACAAGACAAAATTAGAGGATTTGTTCTGGTCTTTGCAATAGTATGTCAAAGCAATAATTCAGGTGCCTATAAAATCAAATATGATCACTGGAGATGGTGTAATCCCCTTCCTAAACTGTTTGTGCTGAGAGAACTTAGTGTTTTTCCCACACACACAAGCCCCACACTTCTAAACCTCCTTGTTTCCAGAGAACAAAGAACGCTCTTGGAGATCCTGCAGTATGTTACATTAGTGAAATATTATGTTTGTATTATGTTTATATTTTGCTGAAGACCTAACTTTGTTCCTTTTTCTTATTTTCAATAAACTAAAACGAGTACTTCTACTCTTCTTCTGTAGATATGGCATATGCAACACAGCCAGAAAGCAAACACCACAGAGCAAGAATAGGAATATCTTGTCTATGTTACAGCACAGCTGTAAGTAAGTGAATTTTACTGATAGTCTCATACAAGGAGCTTCTCTAATATCTTTGGCTCTTCATTTTTAGTGCATGTTCTGAAACTGTTCCTTACAAAATCCTAAGGTCAGCTGAATAGTTCTTTCATTTTATGGAAAAAAAAAGTCCCTCCATGTTTCCCTGCTGTTATATTTAACTACATTGTAAATTTCTGCTACAGACAAATCTTTCTAGGGGACAAATAAAGTGCAAGAAGAGACTTTGGCCAATTAATTTTCTTTATGAGCCTGAACAGCATTCGGCATCTTGTTGATTCTTTTTTTTTTGGTTTGCAGGGAACACACAAAATATTTCTGTATACCTGCTTCTCCATGGTCCTAAACTAATTGGACCAATGTCTTACAGATTGCCTAATTGGCTGAACATTCCTAGTCTTCTGATTTTAATCAGAGACACATGGTGCATATCAATAGCCTGCTTTATTATGCCTGAAGAAGATCCAGGCTACTGTCTATTTTCAATTAAATTGTATTTAAAAAGAACAGCAACTTGACCTTTGGAATACTGCTTAATAGGTTTAAAAACTTAAGCAGCTTTTTTTTTTTAATCTTCCTGGAATAACTAACTAACAAATTGAAATAAGCACTTCTTATTGCAGTATATCAACCAAGGAGCAGCCTTTGACACGGCATTGGATCTGTTAGCTACATCTTGTGATGGTAATAACACCTGAAAAAAATCAATTGCAAAACAGTAGAGCTCTGTGTCTCTGCAGTTTGGAGCTTCCTGTTAGCATTATTTTTTTAGTACAACGCCCCAGCCCCCACCCACACACCCCAAAAAAAAAAAAAAAAAAAAAAAAAGTGGGCCTGACCAAATTGCATTACACAAAAGGGCTCCAATCCTAAAAGGTTCACCCTATAAACCAACAACTATAGGCAAGAGAAAAATGATGAAAGGCCTTGCTAAAGGTAAAGGACAGGTCAGTGACAGGGTTGGCAACAGAACACACATCTTTTAATTTCTACAAGGACAATTCAAATGGTCAATTCTATTTATTTCTCCTTAATTCCAACTCTGATTGAAGCATCTGTTCTTTTAAGATTTTCATAAGATCCCTGAAAGGCCCTAAAACAGACAAGAATATCTTATAATCAGCAGATTTTTTCTCCACTTCAGGTTACAGGGGTTCTTTTTGCCTACTTGTGGTGACAGCAGTTGTCAGTTTCTCTGCATGAGCCGAAAGCACAATTCAATTAGGAGCAATACATTAGATAGCCAAAGACACTACTGCTCAAGTACTTTTTACTGCTACATGAGATTTTATAAGCACCCTGTTAAGGACTGAATAGAACGCATGAGAAGTTTTGACTGTAAAATACAGCAGTTCTGGAAACACTGAGAGAAAAAGAAAAATCATGCCCCTCTAGTATTTACTGGCCATGTTATTGAAAACCTATCTAGTCTCAAGTTGATGCATTGTGTTGAAGAGCTGACTAAGGTACACTCCTCTTTGTAACAATAAAAACCTGTAATTCATGTGCCCCAATGTTTAGGAATAATGTTCTTCTCCAGATTGAATGTCACTGTGGCTTGTATAAGTGTAAAGTGACAAAGCACAATCACATTCCTAGAGCTCAGGAACCGTCCCACGTACAGTGTGCTTTATCATCATCAGATGAGATGAAAGCATAAAACAAAACCAAATATGGCAACAAAATTCTGAAATTATTCACTAATAAAAAGCCTTAACAAAGGTAACACTATATGTCTCCAGCCTGAGGTCAGAGGTGTTTTAGTTTAGTTTATTAGAGACTATAAATGTCCTTGACCTATATCAATACAACTACACTCTCACCTACAAGAGGAAGCAATCACCTACTACTCTCCAGCCATGAATTCATGTGGCAGAGGCAAGAAAACTACCCTTAATTCAGGTTTAAATACTTTTTCTTTATTGATGACCTGATGATGGGACAGAATGCACTCTCAGCAAGTTCCCTGATGACACTAAACTGGGAGGACTGGCTGCCATTCAGCGGGATCTCAACCAGCTTGAGAGCTGGGCAGGGAGGAACCTCATGAGGGTCAACAAGGACAAGTGCAGAATCCTGCACCTGAGGAAGAACAACCCCATGAACTAGTGCAGGCTGGGAGTGGAGAGCAGCTCTGCAGAGAGGGATCTGGGAGATCTGGTGGGCAGAAAAACCAACATGGGCCAGCAATGTGCCCTCGTGGCCAAGAAGGCCAATGGCATTCTGGGAAGCGATAAGAAGAGTGTGGCCAGCAAGTTGAGGGAGGTTCTCCTCCCTCTGTACTCTGCCCTGGTGAGGCCTCATCTGGAGGCCTGTGTCCAGTTCTGGGCTTCCCAGGTCCATGAAGGCCTACCAAGATGGTAAGGGGACAGGAACATCTTTATTTTGAGGAAAGGCTGCAACACTTGGGACCATTTAGCCTGGAGAAGAGAAGAATGATGGGACCTTTTCAACGATAACATATACTTATGATAACAAATACTTAATCTATGATTCTAAAAGGTAGGTGTCAAGAGAATAGGGTCAGGGTTTTTTTTGAGGTTCCCAGTGGCAGGACAGGACACAAGCTGGAACACGGGAAGATCTACTTAAACATGAGGAAAAACTTTCATGTGAGAGTGAGGGAGCCCTGGCACAGGCTGCCCAGGGAGGGTGTAGAGTCTCCTTCTCCAGAGGTTTTCAAAACCCACCTGGACATGTTCCTGTGTGACCTGATCTAGGTGAACCTGCTTTAGTAGGGGGGTTGGACTGAGGATCTCTAAAGTTCCCTTCAAAACCAAAAGATTCTGTATGATTCTGTGACAGATTGTTCAATGAAAGTCAATCCATTCTTGGAAATACATTTCCTTCAAACAGTCCCCCACAGGTAGCCAAAGGGCTACTAAAGAAAGAGGGAACAAAATTAAACCTCTCAGAAAAGTGTACAATTTGGATACTACAAGATATTTCTATAAGAGTGTTCCAGGACCCTGGGTAATCAGAAGCTTAACTTTAAATATTCTGCTTGGAATTCCCATTCTGTTTTCATTGCTGACAGAGAGATGTTTGGACTCTTTTGGCTAAAGTTAGCTAATTCTTCTGCCTCGCCTACCTTCAAAACATAGACCTTCAAATTCCTGGTGCAGATATGTTTTTTCCAAGCTGAGACCAAAAATATTTGTGGATAGTTCAGCCAGAATATTAAAGGCATCAGGATCCAGGAGCAACAACACAAGTTATTCTTTGTCACTCTTCTCAGGTACTCTCTCATGAGCAACTAACCAGACATATCCCGATCCCATAGCAGCCAGATGATGCTAATTGCATACAGGCTAGACAGAAGATGCAATTTTTAAGTGAAAGTAATTTGACATTTCAAAGACTTGCCAGATAATATAGTGAGTTTGTTGTCACTGGAAGTCTTGAAACAAAATCTAATATCTTTCTAAAAGCTATGTTTCACATCTCAAGAATTTATGCTGGGATTATGGAGTTCATTTCTCTGTTCTGCCTTGTACAAGAGGTCAGATGAGCCAATCCTAATGGTCTCTTTTAGCCTCTAAATCAGTGAATAGAGAAACAGCAACTATTTCCATGATAAGTCAGAAAAAACAGGTTGATTAGACTAAAGAGAAAGAATAAAAAGAATGAAAGAAGATGAGTTTGCTTACAAACATTCAGAAGTGGGACAGAAATAAGCATTTGAAGTAATAATCATTGTGAATTATTTTAAAAGTAGAAGAAAATTATAAACAACAGTAAAGCTGATTAGTTCTACCAATGCTTGGCCATCTTCTTCATACCCATGCAGCGGATTACTTTCTATAGTTTTTATTGTTTTGGCTGAATTGTCCTAAAGGTCACAGAGTACGTTTATTTTGTCTTCTGTATGAGGCTATTGGACACCTTAATATAATAGGTTTCATTATAAGGGCCATTTCTCTTTATACTCAGACATTGGACTGCTCGTGACTTCTGCTGAGACCCTTCTCGTGACAGAGAATTGTGCAGATCTAACTGGGAATACACTACATGTGTGGCAAAGAGTAGAAAAAAAAAACCTCAGGAAGAGGTAACATCAGAATCATCTTTAACATGACCATTTTCACAAATTTTAAATGTTAGAAAACTGCTACTGAAAGACTCTTAGAAGCCCTAATCAATCTCCTGTGCCTGAGTCCTGGTAAAAAAGGATGTGCCTTCAGACTCTGGGAAAACACAGAAACTTTTAGCTTAAGGAAGAGAAGAAAAACAGCTACCCTTCCCAGCTAAATATTCCTACCAGTGTTAATGAAAGTCATATACTCTCATACTCTCGCTATTTTCAGCTAAAACTCTCCTTACTTCAGCTTGAAATAGCTGCAGGACCAGGGACAAAGAACCCTCCAACAGCACCATGAGGGACTGCCATATTCAGATTGTATTGCTTGTGCCACCTCTTGGCTCTGGGCTGCAACTCAAGAGTGTGGAAGGAAGGAGGGAATAAAGCAGCATCAATCTAAACCAAGGATGGAGAAGCAGTAATTCCTTAGATACCTTTATAGATCTGTTTCTGAGCTGCTCTTCTGAAAAGGAGGATGATGCTTTCAGCAGCGTTGGGAGGACTAGCTGGTCAACAACTGCAAACATGGCTAAAGGTGTAAATTCACTTTCTAATCAATATGACTTTGATGACTGTTAAACATGATCAATCCCATTCCCCCCTCAGGTATCTGTTTGCAAACCAGATTTTCAGTGAATAAAGCATGTCAATTTTATTATAGAACAGTATTGCCCTCATGTGGCCAAAGGCTATTCTGAAGAAACAAATCTTATGACAGTTCCCCTTTATTTATTTATTTGTTTGTTTCTCATGCACAAGCTCGGATACACTGGGCAATCTTTCTGAAAGAAACTCAAAACTGGGAGACTGACCTCCAAACACCTCCAAAACTAGATCCAAGGCTGTGCTTGGCATGTTATGGCATAGTAGCTGTACTGAAAGAGCTAAGCAGTAGACATCATCCCATTCCCTGTCTCCTTACATTTTTCATGATGATGTTATTCACAGAAGAAAATATTATTATCTGCATTCAACTTCAGTGTGCATGTTTAATAGTGACAGCATTTCTTTCTATGCACCATGAATTAATCGATCTTCTACCTTGGGTGTACTGCTTTTTTATTAATTCAAAAGTAGAACCGTATCCTGCCTGATTTCAGAGTAAGAAACAATTCCCTGTCCCTTCACTGGGAGCAGGCATGGGTCTTCCAGACCTTACCAAAGCCTCATGTAAGTAAACAGATTCTCTCAGACTTAAATGTCTTTTGGATCGGGTCCTTAGCAACTTAGTCAGACGTAATGTAAGAATTTGCAGACACACAGAAATAAAAAAGACTGTAATGCAGGTCAGGGACTGACACAAAGCTCTTCATGGTAAAATCAAGGTCCCTTGGGCTACAGAATTGATGTGCAAAGCAGAAGACATCATCCCACCCTTGAATGCTTAAAGTATTCTCAGAAATTCCTATAACTTGGCCAAACAGTACAGCTCAACCAATCTGCTCAACCTGATCTATTTTACCTGCCAATAACCAGTTAATATGACTCAGCTTTTCTGTCCAGCTGTCAAGGCTGCAGAAACAGGGATAAGCATCTCTATCTTTCTTTTATGACTGCCAGCTGTGAGAATAGAAGGGAAGATTGGTGAAGACTGTAAATAGGCTCAAGTGACCTGCAGCTGGGGTGTTGAAACATACATGTAGTAATGATGCTAAGAGTTGGTTAGTCCTGTATGCTTAGCTAGTAGAACATCCCTGCTTAGCTACCACAGTCTTGTGATGGACTCAGAAGTATCTGTCAGACATTCTTGAGATTCCTGCCCTGTTGCAGGAAAGATCAAAGCACAGTGGAAAATTAAGCCTAAAAACAATTCCTGATTTACAGGTGAAAGCAGCAGATCTTTATCTTTTCACTTTGCTGCTGGCAGGACTGAGCTCTGCAGTGCCTGCTTCCCTACTTGCTCTGCCTCTGCCTGGAGGCTGTTTCAGAGATTTCCCCCGGCTGGTGAGGTAAGGAGAATAAATTTGTTCTTGGCAGTTTGTCTGTGGCTCTATGGCTGTTCCTGCGTGTGTCAGCTCACACATTAGCTATGTAGTGCAAGAATAATTTACCCTTTCCTTCTCACAGATTGTCTCTTTCTGACAGACCCTGTCAGTACTGCACAAAGATTTGATCAAAGCATTAAAAGTAATTTTGGTGATGGAATTTTAAACTTTTAACTGTGACTACACATATCTCCTGTGAGGGAACAGAAATAATTCCATGTGATCAATATCCCTGATACAGCAAAAGAAGAGGAGTCAAATCTTATCACTAACTCTAAAAAAAAATGTGGCCCCAAACCCACTTTCTAGAACTGAGTTATGACCTTTACAGGGCAGTGATAGGGAGGAGGATCCCTGTGAACTTTAATAGGTCAGAATCAGCTCCAAGACAACACGTGTGGCTTTAATCAAGCCTGACTTCAATTGATATGTACATTTCCCTATTTCCCATACTGTCATTTTTGTCCTCTCCCTTCAAGTTGGAGAACTCACAAATAATACATACTGATGCAGAAAGTTAAGGAATATATCTGTGCTCAAAATACTCTGGGGGAAAAAATACTGCTGGAAAACATACAGCCCAAAACAGAGGATGAATAGGAATCCTAGGCCACAACTAACATACTTGGCCATAGCTGTAGAGTTTCAATGCACTGGGAGGCACTAGGTAATGCATGTTCCATGACACCTTTTTGTTCTGATAAAGATAAAATCAACTTTTCTTTCTGATAAGTATTGACAGTAAATTTTCCTTGCTGCTCAGTATTGATTTCTGATCGATGAATTTTAATGATTATTGCAAGAGAAACAGTATGTGCTTAGCATTAGGTTCCAGAAGAGTCTATAGAATGTGATAGAAAAAAGCAGGACTGCATAACCAGATGGGTACATATAGAGGGAGGGCAGGACAGGAAGAACTCTCAGTTCTCTTGGAAGTATCTGAAAAGGATTTTTACCTATGCTTCCCTTTCAGGAACAATTTGTGCAGAGCATGCATACAGAACTGCAACCTGGCAGAAAGGAGAATGTTTGAAAAGGTTCAGTCAACAAGGTCACAGTGAACACTGTTCACTTGTTGATTAATTCTGTGTTTGCCAGCTCAAGCTCCATTGTTGTGTTACAGCATTGATGTTCACTGGCCACATCATTCAGCAACCAGTCCTTTAGCACAAGTGAAGATAGACAGACATTCAGATTTATTCTGGGGACCCTGAAGACATCCTTCATTTCCTTTTGTGTACCTTCTTTCTTGTGCCAGCAAACCACCGCATTTGGATCTTGCTGCTCACTCCCATATACAGCATTTTTTTTTATTGTTCACTTTATTTTTCCAGCTTTCCTGATCAGCTTTTAATTTTGAATGCTATCTAGGAAAAACAAATAGAAATACTAAGTGGCTTGCATTCAGATTTTGTTTTATTTATACTTTTGGCTGGTAGGTTTGTCATCTGTAGTGCTCAATATTAGCCATGCCACATGTAACACTATTCAGGAATATTATTTTAATTTACCAACTAGTGCAGGTTTGTCTGCCTCTCTTCTTGCGTTTTGACCCAGACTATATAGCAAAGAAAGTCATTTTGTCATATGTCATGTAGCTCACACCCACCATTCATCTAATATTTGTAAGCTCAGTACTTCTTGAACGTCATATAATCCTACCTGCACTACTCCTTCACAGCATGTCTCTACTTGCTGTTCAGGCAAGAAGCAAGACTTTTCTTCTGGCTCATAAGTTATTTTTCAGGTTTCAAGCTAACAAAATGACAAGAATTGTTCTTATTCTTGAGACTGGTGTGATCTCATCTCCCTCTACAATTTTTGTCCTTTTGGATTCATTCTTCCTGAGCAGCTGTTCAGCTGTTACAACTTAGACTTCTCACGTTTGAATGCCTCATGGCCAATAAGGATAACAAAAGATCCTGAAAGCAATGTTTGGCTGGTGAAGTACCTTTCTAATTCAACTGCAGTCTCTCTTTCCTTGAGGAATATCTCTGTGACACTCACTGGGAAGCACTGAGACCTCAGACACAGCAGGTGATGTAGATTTTTAACCTTGCACAGGAAGAGTCGTTCTTTCAGATGGACTAAAAGATCCCATCTGCTTATTTGACTCAGTTTTCTATGGCTCCCATGACCCTTCTGCCTAAACAGCTGAAACTTCAGGAACAATAATGAGAATGAAAAGGACTCCTCTTATACTTTCAAGTGTTCGTGCCAAAGCTTGTAATACTATAAAAGACTAAGACCCCTCTGAAGGCTGCTCACCCCTATAACCGTTACTTGAAAAACATTGCATGAAAAACATACAATGAAATGCATATTTTCATGTAATTGCATGAAAAACATGCAAAAACATGAAAAACATTCTCTTCAAGAGTTCTGATAATGAATTCTCCAGAAAACAGAATGTTTTCTGTATGCCTCAGCAAGTAAAATGTGCCTCGACTGAGGCACATCTGAATAACAGAATTGTGACACGCAACTCTTTCTTGTGCATCTAGGGGAAAAAAAGAAAAAAAAAAAAGAGCCAGAAGTTCAAATAAGTTTTGAAAGATGTAGGCATTTCTTGGTAAAGTTTGAAAACTATAGGCAAAATAGAGGAGGAATGAAAGGAGAATAAAGGGATGCAAGCATGCAGGGGTACTTGGTTGTGATGTGAATGCTAAAGGAAAAAATGAAGGAAACTCATGAAGGTATGTAAACAAGGAATGACAGGAATGATGTAACCAAAGTTAGATGGGAAGAGGAAGAAGAGACAAGACAGGCAGAGAAGCAAGAGGCAAAAATGATTCAAGGTGGCAGCACAGCCAAACACAAGCACACATATACTGTTACTCACTACTGAAGACCTCCTTTTGTCATATCTCACAGTTACAATAAGCAATCTAGAAGCCATCAGGATTGCTGTACTACATTTTTGTGAGAGGGATCAAGTTAAACTGTAACAATGCTTTCAAGGAGTCTCTAACTAAATTCTTGACAAAAAGGGACACAGCTACTCTGATAGAAAACCTCATGTAAAGGAACACATCTGTCAGGGTTGTTTCTATGCTGCACTGCTGAATTTCAGAATCACAGAATGGCAGGGATTGGACTGGGGTTTCTAAAGATGATCTAGTCCAACCCCCCCAAAATTCCAGAAAGGATTATTCAGGAGGAGCAGATTTATAATTATTTTCTATAGTTTTATGAAAAACAAGAACATTTAAATATATGGCATTCAAGGACACAGCACTTGGCATTATTCATATACCTTTTTGTTGTTTCACCTGGTGCTTAATTAAACTGTTTCTGCATTTTTTAATTGAACTAGACCCAACCATGGGTTGCACTGATAGTCTTCAGCTCAGAGGGGAGCTGCATTTCACTGGCAGGTGAGATACCTATTAGCAATTCTTTTGTTTACATTCATTGTTTATTTTATTATAACAATTTAAATCACAATTCTATTTTTAAAGTACCTATATACCTCTATATAGTTATAAAAATTCAAGTGCTATAAGTCCATGCCAGCACCAGGATTATAAACCAAATATTATTTCTTGGATTCTGAGTGCTTAAGAAACCACCTCTCATTTTAAATTTTGAGCTCATCCAGTACCTAAGCTCTGTTTCATTGAAACAAGTCAAAATTCCACCTACAAAGTTCCCCCCACAGTTATGAAGAGCCTGTGAAATCATATGTTGGGAAGTAGATAAAAAGGAAAGCTGAATTCACCACAGCCAGAAGACATCTAGAGCTATAGTTAGGAGCACTAAAACAAACAGATAAGAATGCCAATGGGTAATTTGTTTCTTCCTAAAACACATCAAAGTTCACTTTAATCAACCACAAATATCATTTCTAGAAGGGCAGAATTCATGAGTTGGTTTGCATATGCTAATCTTTAGCATCAGCCCTAAACAGTTTAGCTAAGGAAATAGTTTCAGTAAGATAATGGCAACAGAAAGCTGTTACACTTACGAGAACTTAGATGTTTTGCAATGATATTCTACTAACACTTCCTCTTTTTTTTCCACTAAAATTAAGTACATCAAGGATCCACTTGATGAGAATACAGATTCAAAAATAAATTCCAAACTGGTTAGTGTTCTTTGACATTCCAGTGATTCACAATGCTCGTTTACAGAGATGTCTCAGGTACAGCTGAAAGCCTCTGGGACATTTGAGGAAAGAGTGTGTAAAGTGCTTTTAAGACAACTGTGACTTTCCATCACAGTGAGCTATCACAGACTCCTTATGGGAATATGAGGTATTCAGGTCCTGTTAGCCCTGCTGAGGTAGTCAAAATTGATGTCTAAAAGTTGACTCTGATCTGAAATTTACAGAACAGCACACAGTGAGGAACAGGTTTAATCCCTTGACAATCAGGGCTGCGTCTTTGATGAGAGATTTCAGCTCACGTAGTCTAAAGTTCATCTCAGTTGTCCTGGAAAACTGAAAGCACATCTGAATAGATGTGTTTTAATTTCAGGTGAATTAGAGTATAAGAAACTATATATTTTCATGAAAATGAATGTGTAAGATCCAGAACATTGTTGTCTCTCCTGTTGCTAAAAGAAAGTAAAAGAAGAAATAAGATCACTCCATGTTTACAAAACCATACTAAGAGGCAGACACCAGACACAGATAATGTTTTGTGTCACCAACACAAAGATGGCCATCTCCAAAGCTATCTTGATTTGGAAGGTTCACATGCTATCAACTCGTGATGTTAACCTAAGAATATTTATGGACCTGGACCTTTAAAAGGACAAAAAGATTTTAAACTATTAAGACCTATCCTGAAGTATAAATGAAATGTTAAAGAGGCAAGTAGAACCAGCAGGATTATACATAGTGTTAAGATATATTTGTGGCTCTTCACAAGTCCAGGCTGTAAACTGCTGTAATATGTAACTTTGGTTTGACACCACCATTGAAAAGGGATAGACAGATGCCTTGAAGCCAGTTTTGCCTTCCCGTCACATTTCTTACAATTCTTTGAGACCAAGTCTTGTCATTTAGGGACTCTGCATAAACAGGCAAGATATCAGGACTGATGTTGGTAGGCTAAGGTATCGTGATATCTCAGATAAAGCTACAAGCAAACCTTGACTATTTGGAGAGCCCTGTTCATGTAATCTTCTATTTTCATTCTGTAATGTTTAATAATCCCCAAGCTGTGAGGTTGTTACAGATATAAGGCCAACTGCTTAAAAAAAAAAAAAAACACAATAAAACAACAAGTACTCCAAACTACAGAAAGCAGAAAATGCTACACTTCATAGACGAGAGCAGAACTGCACAGAAATCTGGAACTAGGTGAACTTTTGACTTTATTAATAACTGAGCTTATTTTTTGCGTTTACTGCTACTTTCTTTAGAAAACCATACTACTGCTTCTTTTCCTAATGGCTAGGGAAAGAAAAGTTAGTCTTGGATTCAGCACCTGTCCAAGATATCTGCTATGATGTGGTTAATTTACTGAAGCAATAAATAGTGCTGGGATCTAGATTAATCTTCTGAATGAGGAAAAGCATAGTTATAGCACAGATATAACAAGTGCCTGGTAACTAATTTCAATCCAGAAATTTCATTCTCAAAACGTATCCTGAGTAGTACATCTTTCTGAATGAGACCAGAACTGTACATTTATACTACAGCAGAGAGACAATCATTATTGCTTTTACAGCTTGAACACACATGTGTTTAGGCAAGCACAAAGAACCTGTTTATTATCTCAAAGAAGACAAAAACAAACAAAACCCCAGATAATGTAGTTTCAAAATTATTTGCCTTCCCTACCTAAAAATGTCCTAAATTTATTTAAAGTTGAACAGAAAGACAAGTGTATGTGTACTTTTAACCAGGAAAGATGAGAGAGGCAGTGGTTACAGAAGTGGTGGTGGTTTACTATTAATGTTAGGTTAAAGAGGAGGAGTAAGGAGTAAGTTGTTGCCCAGTATGTTGTTTGACATCCCCAACAGAGAAAAGGATGTGTTACATTAAAGTAATAAAATCAATTTTGAAACATTTACGGGTCACCTAGCTTTATGATTTGGATATATTGGCTGGATACTGCAGACTTACAAAACCAAGGATAAAATCAAGGTCTGCAGATGATAACAGTTATTTCCTTTTTTTTTTTTTTTTTTTTGCTTTTTACAGCAGTCCCAAGGTTATGTTTAAGGTTCTGTTAAATATCTTAAGGTCTTTCCATGTTTTCAAACCTGGTGAAGCAGGCAGAAAGTTAGCAGAATTCAAGTTACTCAGACCACAACAGCATGGATTGGAGCACTGACTGTAAAATACAGTGGTGGAATATCTTTTCAAAACCAAAGAGAACTGGGAAAGTAGTACTTGCATTATTCATGGATCTTCTAACCCTCGGAAACAAAAAGAGGGGGAAGGAGTGATGAAGAGCTGACAATAAATGTATAAGTCATGTAATTGAGGCTTGGGGTGGGAGCACAGGAGGAAATTAAAACTTTATGAACTTAAATTGATAGATACTGCATTCCTAAAAAACCTGATGGGTGAAGGAATTATGCAGATACAATAGTTTTTCAGAGTTTTCAACTACAAACTGATTTGCAGTTGGTGTTGCAATCATGTCCTGGGCTGCACTGAAAGCTGCATGACCAGTAGGTCGAGGGAGCGGATTCTCCCCCTCTGCTCACAGGAGACCACACCTGCAGCTCTGGGGCTCCCAGCATAAGGGCATGGAGCTGCTGCAGCAAGTCCTAAGGCGGCCATGAAGATGATCAGAGAGCTGGAGCACCTCTGCTGTGGAGACAGCCTGAGGGAGTTGGAGTTGTTCAGCCTGGCGAAGAGAAGGCTCTGGAGAGTCCTTACAGCAGCTTTACAGTACCTAAAGGGGGCTACAAGAAAGTTGAGGAAAGACTTTTGCTCAGAGAATGTATTGATAGGATGAGGGTAACAGTTTAAACTGAAAGAGGGCAGATTTAAATTATATGTTAGGAAGTTCTTCCCTGTGAGGATGGTGAGACACTGGAATGGGCTGCCCAAAGAGCCTGTGGATGTCCCACTCCTGGAAGCAAGGCAAGCTAGATGGGGCTTTGAGCAACCTGATCTAATGAAAGGTGTCCCTTCCCATGGCAGAGAGGGTATAACTAAACGATCTTTAAGGTCCCTTCCAACCCAATTCAACCCATTTTATGATCCTATGACTCTATGACTGAACTCTGTTGCTCTGCTCTGGAGCTTGAGCAGTGGTCTCAGGCTGCAGCCTGGCCAGCCAGCCTCCCTGTCCCCAAGGTGAACAGAGGATTTACACCTCTTTAACCATTTTAGTTTTGGCTCTGGTCTGCAGCCTCTTGACAGGCAGGTGTTGCAATTACTGATTGCCTACTTCCTCCCAAGCAGGATAACTTCACCAGTAAGCTCCTTCTACTGGCTTTTCCCCCAAAAAAGCAAATACAACAGCATCAGAGGAGAAACGGGTCATTAAGAGCAGGAGGGAGGAGAAGATTCTGCTGGTGCCTACTTTAATCATCTTATTACAGCCCTGCAGGTGAAGCCTCAAGGAGATCTAGCATGACAATCCCAAAGGGTAATTCCCAAATGCCCACAACAGTACACATTGAGAAAGAAAAGCTACAGGACTTGCTACATCCTCTTTTTCCTGGCCTGGCCCTGATTTTCCGTGAGAGCTTTGTTTGTGAAGCTTCATGACCCAGGCTGACTCTTGGCCAGTGGAGTCATTCCAGAAGCACCAGCAGGGTTGGTGTTGAAGTGGTTTAGACTTTGGACAGTCCCTGCCAGGCACTCAGATGGAATCTGAAAGTTGCAGCCCTGTTGCCAGTATTTACTTTTCTGCGGTTTTCTTGCCTTCTAGAGCTCAGCAAAACTGGGTGATCTTGACATAATGTCACAGGACCACAGAATCATTTACATTGGAAAAGACTTTTAAGATCATCAAGCCCAACCATTAACTTGGCACTGCCACATCCACCACTAAACCATGTCCCTAAGCACAACGTCTATACATCTTTAGAACACCTCCAGGGATAGTGACTCCACCACTTCCCTGGACAGCCTGTGCCAGAGCTTGACAACTCTTTTGGTGCAAATTATTTTCCTAATTTCCTTGGTATGATGCACTTATTTTCTTTCCTTGAAACTCTGGGGAGACAAAAGGGCAGCAGCAGCAAGGGCCAAGCATCATGCAGATGAGTGCCCTGCAGCTACCCCAGATCCAGCCCAGTTTGTGGTGCCCTCAGCCCTCACAGCAGCATGATCATAGAATAAAATTGTACAATCATTTCAGTCATAAAAGATGGTTTAAGACGGTTATCCTGGTTGATAATAAACTAAACATGAGCTGGCAATGTGCCAAGAAGGCCAATGGCACTCTGGGAAGGATCAAGAACAGTGTGGCTAGCAGGTTCTCCTCCCCCTCTATTCTGCCCTGGTGAGCCCTTATCTGGAGTGCTATGTCCAGTTCTGGGTTCCCCACCTCAAGAGGAACATGGAACTTCTGGGACTGCTTAGTCTGGATATGAGGAGACTGAGGGGGAATCTCGTTAATATTTACAAAAATCTAAGTGGGGTATGTCAGGAGGTTGGGGCATCCCTTTTTTCTATTGTAGCTAGCAACAGAACAAGGGGTAATGGGATGAAGCTGGAACACAAAAAGTTCCACCTAAATATAAGAAAAAAAACTATTTCACTGTTGAGGTGAGGGAGCCCTGGCAAAGGCTGCCCAGGGAGGGTGTGGAGGCTTCCACCTTGGAGGTCTTCAAGACCCGCCTGTATGTGTTTCTGTGTGACCTGATCTAGGCTGACCTGCTTTTGCAGGGGGGTTGGAGTAGATGATCTCTAAAGGTCTCTTCCAACCCTGCCATTCTATGATTCTATGATTAAGATCACTGAGTCTAAACATTAACCTAACATTACCAAGTCCACCACTAAACCATGTCCCTAAACACTGTGTCTACACATCTTAGAACACCTCTAGGGATGGTGACTCCACTATTTCCCTGGGCAGCCTGTCCCAATGCTTGAGAAACCATTCAGTGAAGAAATTTTTCCTAATCTCCAATCTAAACCTCGCCAGGCATAACTTGAAACTGTTTCCTCTCATCCTATCACTTGTAGCTTAAGAGAGGAGACCAATCCTCACCTTGCTATAACCTCCTTTCAGGTAGTTGTAGAGTGATAAGATCTCCCCTCAGCCTCCTCTTCTCCAGACTAAACAACTCCAAGTCCCTTAACTGCTTCTCATAAGACTTGTTCCCTCTTGAATCTGAAAGTTGCAGCCCCATGGCAAGCACTTCCCCCTCTACTGTTTTGTTGTTTTCTCCAGCTCAGCAAAACTAGGTGATCCTAACATCATTTCTGCCCACATTCACACAGTGGCCAGGGGATAAAAGGAGGGCAGCAGCATCAGAGACCAAGCACCCTGCACAGGACAGCCCTGCAATCACAAGAGCTCCAGCTCTGCTCGTGGTTCTCCTGGTTCTAGTAACACCATGAAGGCATCCACTGTCACTCTGGCTGCTTCTTTCCACGTGGCCCATCTCAGTGACTTCAGCATCGCTGCATTCTCACAGAAACCAGGTTTGCTGTCCCTCCCTGGGAGAAAGTCCTGTCCCCATTGATGGGACCTTGTATGCATTGCGAGGGCTGGGAACAGGCGGGCATCACCAGTGCTGGAACTCAGCCTTGGGGATGGAGGCTTCCAGGGGGCCATCCCCAGGGGATACAGCACAGGTGAGGGTGAATCCCCTAGAGCCTCAGGCAGAGCCTCTAACACAGTGTGTGGTCTCACTGGAGCTCTCTCTGCCTCCACAGGCACTGTCCCTGCTGCCTGCTGTTTCAAATACGTGCGCTCACCTATCTCTCGCAATTTGATCACATCTGTCTACAAGACCAGCAAGAGCTGCAGCCTGCCAGGAATAATGTGAGTACCCAGCACTGACAGGATCGGGGTGAGAGAGCACGGGCAGCACCCCAATGTGTCTGAGGGTGGCTGGGAAGGGGAAGAGGGCACAGCCAGTGACTCCTGGGGCATTGCCAATGAGGCCAAGTCCTGGTAACCTGCTGCCCTGGCCAGGCACCCTAACACTGTTTTTTCCCTGGCAGCCTGGTTACCAAAAAGGGGATGCAGTTGTGTGCAGACCCCCAAGCATCCTGGGTGCAGGCACATATGAAGCACTTCCAGGTGATGGAGTATTGACCCTTCCCCGCTGCCACCCTCATGCACCAGCCTCAGCCCTCGGCACCAGACATATAACAGAGCGCTTGAGCTGCATCCTTCTTCAATGAGAAAACTTTCTAATTGATTCTAATCAGCAGATATTTGTTAAAATAAATTTTCTTTGCTAAGAAAGTGAGAATGTAAAAATGATTTAAAAGGTATAAACATGTCTGTTAATGAGTTGCCAGGATTTTCAATGCCTAAATAAAGTGTTTGGATTGTTAACCCTTTGAGTGTCTCTGAAGTCCTTGCTAGAGCCTCAGCGTGAGAGGATGGACCCATGGGGACCCATTTGCTGTCCCCGTGCCCTGGTTTCACTGCTCCCCGCTGGGCAAGGAAGCCTCAGCCCTATAGCAGTTCCCATGGTGCTTTCCCCTGTCCAGCCCAAGCTCAGTTCTTGCTCCCCAGCATGACCCAGATGTCCCTGTAAGGCGATGCTGGTGTATCCTGCAGGGACTGCCTGTTTCTCAGGGCCTTCTCAGCACAGCATGCGTGGAGCTGAGTCACAAACCCCTCAGGCCAACCAGTCCCACTGGGCATCATCTGCTACTTCAGTGACACATTTGCTTCAATCCCTGGAAGATCAGGGTGGTCTTCAACCAAACCATCATCCCCACACTCCTTCTCTACAACCTGTTGTGGTGATGGAACTGAGGTCCCACAGCTGCAGGGTGCAATCTGGGCAAGTGGAAAGTGCCCCTGTCATGGTAGCAGGGCTGAAACTAAATGATCTTGGAAGGTCTCTTCCAACTGAAACCATTCCCGGATTCTATGATTCAACGTACATTACAGCTTAGAAGCTCTTAACCATTGGCTTTGAAGAAACAGAATGAGGAACGTGGCTTAGAACAGAAATTAGTTTGTTGGGTTTTTTTTTTATTTTTTAAGAACACACAACTATGGTCTGTTTCTATATAGTGTTATGGTTAGGCTTGCACTTCTGGGAGTAGACCCCCAAAGAATGTTTCCTGCGGGCTTCACACACAAGTTGAGTGAGTGAGTTAGTTGGAAACTAGCCATGGAGGTTTTTTGTTTTAATATATATAAACCTGTCTTTGCTTATATTCTGGTTATTCTGTCTGGGAGGACAATTAGGATTAGGGTTTGGAGAATGAGAACTTTCTCCAAATAAAACTAAAGTAGGTCAGTTTGTTATTGATCAAATTGGGCTTTGAAAGGTGAAATGCAGTGGGACAAAGATGTAGAAGTACTTTAAGAGAGGTATGCCTCCCAGTGAGCTGGATATTGTCAAAGATAAGATTTGGGCTATGTTTTGGAAAATGAAAGGTTGAAGTGCATTTGTTAGAGGATAATGAGCCATATAGAGGAAAAGTGAAAGAACTGGATGGTAAGATCAAGCAAGTCTCCTGAAACACTGATACAGATTTGATCCACCTGAGTGCTCCTCTCAGCACAGCTAGAATAAGGATCAGGATTTGAAAAATGAAAGGTAGAAGGTTAGTCTACGTCCTGTAGAGCTGTTTTCTCATACACAGTATGAGGGTTGTGGTTGGGAAAAAGTGATAGGTTTGGTGGAAATTTTACCAGTGACTCAAGTATTAAGAAACTCTTTCATTACAGAGAGGACTGAGGGTCATAAACCCAAACTTTTATATTTCACCTTTTCAGTCTTACACTGTTGGAATAAAAAAAAAAGATGCAATGGTGATGCTCTTTGCTAAAATTTAGCTTGGCTAGGAGTAGGGCACCCAGAAAGTCCTAAAACTTGTAGGGCCCATGCTACTACACAGACGTATCTATAGTAATCCAGAGAGAAGGGAAAGGCACCCTGGGAAACATCTAATATATCATTTCCAGCTGGGGCAGACTTCTGGCTAAGGTTATTGTTTGTAAAAGGTTAACAGTTATCACTTCACCCTCAGTAGGATCCTGGGGAGGCCAAGTGAGGTCATATTTGGACAAGGCCCTTTCAAGCTCATCACACTTCTCCTACCTGCCTGAATTTTGTCTGGCGAGGTTCAGACCATATTTCTAGGATAAAAGATGGAGTTGAGGAAAGATACAATTGCTTTCATTTCCAGAGCTCTGCAACACAGTTTTTGAAATGCTGGGCAGTTTCTATCACTTGCCAAAAAAAAAAAAAAAAAAAAAAAGTAGATGTACACAGATGATGGGAAGGCACAAATTCAATGCAAATTGGGTTTTGTAAAACTGAAGAAGCCAGAAGCAGCTGGTCTAGCTCTTATGCTGACTCTTAAAGGAAAAGATCTCCTAACACCATACTTTAAGTGTAACTAAGTATCACACTCAATCCTCTGAACATAAGCTTCAAAGTCCTCTACTCTTATATTCTGCCAGGAACACTGCTCTCTTTGATACGTGCCATTAGACTTTTTTCTGACTTTCTTTTTCTTTTTACTGCGTTGCAATGCCAGTCTTATTCCAAATTTCTCTAATTTTGTTTTTCAAGTGAGCATAGGGCAGAAGACAGGCTTCTGAATGTGGTCTACATCATGTTTTGTTAATGTTTCTCTTTTTTTTAATAAGGATAATAAAGAATGAATACACAAAAAGCAATGGTTCATCAACCCAGATACAGTCCTCTGGAACAATGCAAATAGAGTCCACAATAGCATAAGACTTACACTGCTTTTATCAGTTTTGGCACAGTCCCAGGGATTCAGTTGAGCTGCTTTTCAACTGTGCTAGAAAAAAAATGAAGGGAGAATTTCATCTTCAATACACAGGAAAGGGAAATGATGCAGCTGACCTCCCATTGCATGTTTCTCATTTCCACTAAGGTGTCCTGTGCTGTGTGACCTCATCGACATCAACGTATATCCAAAATCTCTACACAGAAGTCCATAGAGTTATTTCGGCTTTTTACTTGTTAGAGTGAAGCACTTGAGCCAGGACATACAGAACAACACCAAGCAGTGGTCACTTGACAGAGAGGTAAGGGCACTGGAGAATGAGATCCAACAAGCAAACTAATGGTGCTGCATCCTTTAACTATTCCTAAAAAATTTCCCACTGTAGCTCAGAAAGTCAAGCAAACAAATACCTAAAGCTATGTACAACTATGCTCAATATAAGAAAAAGAGTGAGAATCTGTAAGGGTTTTTACAGCATGGAGATTGAAGCTATTTGCAGAGAGCCTGAAAACTCAATCAAAACAGTGCAAATGACAGACAAGTCTAAAACCACCTGTTCCAAAATGACTGAACAGATACATACACTGTAATAATGACACTAAAACAAGCCCTAAATCCTAAAATTTATGTGCATAGCTCTGCAAGATTTGGTGAAGGCTGATGGGCTTCCTTTTCCCAGCACCATTTCATTATACTTCAATGTATAATTCAATGCTCACTTCAATTGCTTTTCAATACAATGTATACTGCAATATTTTTTTCTCACTTCGAAAATTTAGTCTTATAGCAACAGCTTCTAGGATTATATCACTGAAAATCCCTGCATTGGCTCAGGAAAATGGGGAAGAGAAAAAACAAGGCCTTTTTGTTGCTTATAAGGCAAAAATGAGAGTCCAGTAAAAACAATGTCCCTGGCGCATTGTTTTCAAAACTCTTATTATAGTTTAGGCAATTTATTTGTTTTCATAAGCTGGATTTATAATGCGTGAAGGCTTGGTGTTGACAGTACTACAAAGCCATGCTTTAATTTGCTCAAGGTTACACATGAGATCTGAGGTGAATTTATGAAGTGAATTTTTGTTTCCACCACCAGCTGGGCTGAGGAAAGTAATCCTGTTGCTGCCTTGCTAAACAAACTCTACACAGAAATGCCCAACTATGAAAAAGACCTGTACTACACAATCTTTGCAGTGTGCAGAGAGGATGCATCAAAAAGATATGAGAAAGAACAGACTTCTTCACTACCTTCCCCTCAGAAACCCTCATATGGAGTGTACTCTGTATCTCCTGCACTTCTTTCATAGCAGCATTGAATTTTTCTTTTTTTTTTTTTTTTTTTTTTAAAGGGAGGATGTATACCAAACTTGGATTAAATATTGGGTATTTCTGCAGCATCTTGGGGTTTTTATGAAATATGACTTGACTTAATCCCCTTCAAAGGTCTCCTGTTGCCTACTGCACTTCTTATCTGCCAACTTGAGGAGGAAAGACTGCAAATCGAGGTTGGTGCCATGCAAGACTGGGCACTCCTGCTTCTGCCCAGAAGCAACATGTTTAGCACACACCACTGACTTCTGGGCCATTCCCATAGTTCACACCTTGACAATAACCCAATCTACTCATTGTTACATTTCTCATAATCCTCCTCCCCCTGACACCTTCAACATCTATGTGCTGTCCTGGGCAGAGGTGTCCTGCACTTCGATCTCCAAGGATGGACGAGAGCCTTTCTTCCCCTCACAGGTAGTACTGAGGAATTGGTCTCCATTCTTGCCTTCCACCCTTCCANCAAGGGGTAATGGGATGAAGCTGGAACACAAAAAGTTCCATTAAACATAAGAAAAAACTATTTTACTGGAAGGATGAGGGAGCCCCGGCACAAGCTGCCCAGGGAGGGTGTGGAGTGTCCTTCTCTAGAGGTTTTCAAAACCCGCTTGGATGTGTTCCTGTGTGACCTGATCTAGGATGACCTGCTTCAGTGGGGGTTGGACTGGGGTTGGTCTCTAAAGATCTTTTCACAAACCCCTGCCATTCTATTGATTCTATAATTCTATGATTGTGCTAATATCTGAAAACTTTGTTCCATCAAAGGGGTGGTGTTTAAACCCATCGTGTCTGCTTTTCCTCACATGACAACACCTCACTGAGGGGGAAACTGGATGCAGGAGAGCATTTTCTGTAGTAACTGCAGGCTGGGAAAAAAAACCCAAACACAAATCCGCCACATCCAGCATATTTCCACGTTTCGTGAGAATGACACAAAGCCTCTTGAAAAGAAATATTACCCAGATCCCAAGCTAGGCACTAGATTTACGACCTAAACTGGATTTTCAGCCTGTTTTCTGTCAGCCCCCCACCCCGAGGCGGGCACTCTGCCCCCTTCCCCCGCCACGCGCCCGCCCTCCGGCGCGGACCCGCCCCTCCGCGGCCGCCCCCCGAGCGCCAGGGGGCGGGGCGCCGCCGCGCGCGGCATCTCGGGACTTGTAGTTCCCCGTCCGCCGAAACATGGCGGTGCCGCGGGCTGTGATGGTTCTCGGAGCCGCGCTCCTCTTTGCCGCTGCTGCCCGGGCCAGCAAGTACTCTCGAGAGGCCAACGAGGGGTTGGCAGCCGCCGGTAGCAAGCGGCGGGAGGCCGGGGAGTTCCGGGTAGTGAAGCTGAACCAGGTGTGGGAGAAGGCGCAGCGGGTGAGTGAGGCGGCGCGGCCGGAGCGGGCACGATGGCGGCGCGCGCACGGGCTGCTCGGACAGTGCTCGGACATTGACAGTGCTCGGACATTGACAGTGCTCGGACATTGACAGTGCTCGGACAGTGCTCTGCCGGGAAGCCGCGGCCAGCCGGGGCCGCTTCGGACACTTATTGCCCGTCATCCGCCGCGGGAGATGGGGTGCGGCGGCTCGGGCGGCTGATGGAGGAGCGGGCGAGGCTGTGCGGCCTGGCGTTGCTTCGGCAGCCTCCTGCTTGGTGTTGGGCTTCAGGGCTGCGCTGGCTTCTGTTCAGTGTTCAGGCCTGGCTGCTCGGAGCAGGACACACGCAGCCCCACTCTCTCGGGGCTGTCCCGGGCAGCAGGGAACAGCGGGGCTGCGTTACCTCTCCTCTTAGGAGATGGCTCGTATCCTGTGTATCTGTGTCATGGGAGGGGTTGATCTTCCCGTTTTTAATATCCAGCAGTTATACCACGTGCTCAAGAAGCGGAAGAGAGAGTGAAGTGTCCTAACAGTGCCCTGGAGGATCTGACACAGCCTCCTAAACTCTGGTGGAATGCTTTAGCCCATTTGTTAAGGCTCATGATATGCTTATCTGTCTGAAGACAGTGGGCTTAGTTCCTGCTTTGTACAGGACAGGAGCTCGCTGCACAAAAATGTATCTGAAGACAGGGGGCTTAGTTCCTGCTTTGTTCTTGTCGAGCTCACTTCATAAAACGGTAATAAACCCTACACTTTGGTGGTTACGTCACCTTCATTTATACCAAGTGATGTGGTCACATGCGGGAGGACCGTCAAATGGGTATCGCCATTCATGGATGAGAGCCTTATTTTTGACATTATTATTTGAGTTTCTGTCGTGGTGAGCTAAAAAGAAACCTAATGAAAGTGAAAATGCAGTAAAAACATTTAATTAAAGTGGAAATTTTGAATTACAGATGAGTACAACAGCTCCAACAAGAGGGGAGTAGGTCACTGCACACCCACATTCATCCCCTGAGCGTTGTAGCGCATGGAAGTTAAAGCCATGGCTGGAAGAGGTTCAGTTCTTTCAGGCAAAGGAATATAGTTAATATTATTTTTGGTTTTTCTGTATCCTAGATAGATATTACCCAGCCAGTGCTATTGAGTTACAGGCAGGACATCCATGGGTTTAGTCAAAAAAGAGAACTGCTGCCATAATGCTGCCTCATAACATGCCAAAACAAAGTATCAAAAATACTTCTTCCCTCAAAGGAGAAAGGAGGAGATGGGGGATATGACAGTGTATGATTATGAAACTCCATCTGTGAACTGACAGGTGAAGAAGAAACAACATGGAGACTAGAAATAAACTCTAATGATAGTATTGTCAGATTCCTGTTATTTTTCCAGTGTTAGTCTTTTTCCATTTTCATACCTGGAATTCAAATTTGAGATGCTTTACATCAGCTACATTAAGATGATAAAATGTAGAATGAGGTTAACTGTCAGAGTAAAGAGCTAAGCTTTAGTAAATTCTGTATGTATGAAACAGGTTTTAGAGAGGCAACAGCTACCATCTAAAATTTCACTTTAGAGTACAATTGACACCCAGCCTGTATTTTAGAAAGTGATTTTTTGAGTGTGTCTGGACAAGGTCTGAAATAAAAGCAAAACTATACCTGTATGTTAGACCTGCTTGGAAATATTTGTGTATACCAACACCGAACTATTTTTTCCTTTCCTTTTGGTAGTGGTGGAGATAGTACTGAAAATAAGGAACTCCTTTGTTTTGACATAAAAGATACATGTTGCAATTTAGCATTGCAACACAGCTGTATGAGCAATCCTTCAGAAAGCCCCAAAACACTACTTAGGGGGAACCAGGAGCCTGCAAGTCAGTGTTCCTTCCTGTTTCCCTCAGGAAGGGAGGCTTTGATCTTTCATAGAATCATAGAAAGGTTTGGATTGAAAGTGACCTTAAAGATCATCTAGTTCTAACCCACCTGCCATGAGTACGGACACTTCCACTAGACCAGGTTGCTCAAAGCCCCATTCAGCCTGCCCTTGAACACTTCCAGGAATGAGATGTCCACAGCCTCTCTAGGCAATCTATTCTAGCACCTCACCACCCTCACAGTAAGTTCTTCCTTACTTCTAATTTAAATGTACTTTCTCTCTGAAGCCATTACCCCTTGCACTGTCACTACGTGGCCTTGTAAAAAGTCCCTCTCCAGCTTTCTTGTAGCCCCTCCTTTAGGTCCTGGAAAGCTGATAGAAGGTCTTCCCAGGGCCTCCTCTTCTCCAAACTGAGCAACCCCAACTCCCTCATTCTGTCTCCATAGGAGAGGTGCTCCAGGCCTCTGATCATCTTTGTGGCCTCCTCCAGACCTACTTCTGCCGCTCCATGCCCTTATGCTGGGGGCCCTAGAGCTGACACAGCACTGCAGGCAGGGCAGGCAGGGCTCACGAGGGGACAGGAGGAGAATCCCATCCCTTGACCTGCTGGCCCAGGATATGGTTGGCTTTCTGGGCCGCAAACACGCATTGCTGGTGCATCTTTCTCCGGCATCTTTTCATAAGTATATGTTTTATATAAAAACTTTTTAAAGTGGTTGTAAGACAGGAGGAGTTCTTAGTCAGACCCTAATTCTGTAGTAGTTTGAACAAATATTATGTAGATTTGACAATGTATGTGGTTTGGCTCCCTAGTCTAACAGTTAACCTTGTGGTTATTGTTGCTGTTAGTGGTCAGTTCTAGCATTGCTTGTTGTCAATTGCTTTGTGGCCATACCAAATCAGCAGTGGGCAACGTGTTACACCTAAATATTTTGTAGTGAAGAACTCTTTCCTCTCGGAAGCAAGGATGTAGGTGATGATTTTGCAGGTAATTATTATAGCCAAACGAAGAACAATCAATTATTGTAATGTTTCATAGATTCCCAGTGCTCATTCCTTGAACTGCCATGTGCCTATCTTGGGTGTTAATGTCCAGGCAGGATAAAAAATGAGCCTAGGGAACTTTGCTTTGTTATTTAATCATTAAACTTAGCTTTTCAACTCCACTTCTAGTTAGTTATTCCAACACATGAACGATGTCACTAAACTGTTACAAAGTCTTATCTGGTGTCATTCAGGGTCCCACATGAGGTGATGTGGAAAGAAGCAGTTCTTCAACTATATACTTTAAATTAGCCTATATATTCACTTCTGTGTTAAGTAAATAGGACAGGCAGAGGGCTTCCAACAGGTTTTAAAGGATTTATAATGTTTAAAAGGACAGTTACTTGAATTTCAAACTACATTATGATGAGAGAAAAATAGTGGTATTGGGAGAAACTTGAACAGAATCTTTCTTATTTCTTTAATGAACAATGGGCTTAATATAGTTCCTTAGTTTTTTATTAACAGTTTAAAATGTTTGCTTGATGATGAGGTGTCTCGAAATGTTATATTTAGAAGTTCTGATATTCTTTGGAACTTTTAGAAAACACAAAACTACATGTCCTTATGAGATTGCACTAACTGCAGAGAGTTTGTAACGTAAACTGTATTGTGTAATCTTTTGTACTATAGTGTGTCTATGATGATAAAGTCACACATTTAAAAGCACAGCAGTTATTTTGTAATGCTGTACTGGCTATACATCTATACTGGCTTCTGAGGCAACTCTGCAGCAACAGGTGACTCCACATAACTGAATACAAACCTCTCTTTGTTCTTGTTAGCTTCATCTCTCTGCTGTGAAGCTGGCAGAGTTGCACAGTGATCTAAAAATACAAGAAAAGGATGAGCTAAGCTGGAAGAAACTGAAGGCTGAAGGGCTAGATGAAGATGGAGAGAAGGAAGCCAAACTGAGACGCAACTTAAATGGTAAGGTGTATCTTTGCAGAAGGAGTTTAAAACTTTGCATCAGGCACATGCACGGTTGGACATCTGTCTTTGTGTTTGAAACATTAAATATGTCTTCCCAAACATTAAGTATACACAAATTCTTTAGAGGTCAGTAGGGAGCTGCAGCAGGCTAACTGATTCCTTTTCTCCTGCTATGTTCAGAAGAGGTCATTAAGCCTGAGACCTTCATGTCTTAAACTGTTAGCTTTTCCACTGTAAGCTGCAAATCCAGCTCTGCCAGTCAAGGATGTAGCCAGTGTCTCGTGCTCCATACATCCATGGCTGTTTGTAATGTTTCTGTATCTTTTCTTCCCTTGCAGTCATTATGACTAAGTATGGAATGAATGGAAAGAAAGACTCTCAACTAGTTGATACCAACCACATTAAAGATGGTACAGAAAGTGATACGCTAGATGACCCAAGACTGGAAAAATTATGGAGCAAAGTAAGTATAGTTTCCAGGAACTGGAGTGTAGGAAATCAGTGTTTCTTTACTGAACTATTGTCTGTGTCTTCTGGGAGCTCTCAGACTCAAAACAGAATAGCTTTGCTACTCTGCTTTTAAGTACTGGCCAGTACTGTTTTTCTTACTGCTATTACTGGGCTGTTTTAAAAAGATGCATTTAAAATAGAACCAAAAGAGTTCTGTTTCTAAATAGACTGTTTAAAAGTTAAATGTATAGTGGGAGATGTTAAATAAAGACTTTCCCAACCTGATGTTCAGGTACAAATTGTTAGTATTTGCATTAATGCATTAAAAAATTGGACAGCATGCTGTCAGTCTGGGCAGATAAAACTGGCAAAGTGATAATCTTCATAAATTAACTAATTAAGAAACAAGTAGTCAGGCAAAGAGTTCCTATACCAGTTCAGTGCAGTGGTAGTAAAGCAGAGAAAGAGATTTACTGGATTTTAAAATGTTATTGTAACTAGATACAACTCTGACAAAGGACATGATGTCATGAGACATGATGTCATGTGCTTTAGGGAACAGTAAATTGCATTAGATAGAAATATTGCCTAAGTAAAAATAAGGTTGTGGCTGAATAGGTATCAAAGCCATTCGCTTTTGATCATTTATTGCAGCAAATAAGTCACCAGATTCGTGGGCAGTGCTCCAGCTGTCTGATCAGTGCTTCCTTAATTGCTGAAAAGTGGTCCAGTGAGGAACGATTCACTGTTGAGCAAATGCACAGCAGTGATAAAAACTTCAGTTGCCAGTAGAATACGAATAAGTAAAGACGGTGCTGTATACCACAGATCCCTTGTGCAAACAGACTCCTAATAGTGGCATATGGAGCTCCATGGCCCTTATTTCTGTAGGAAATTATTTCCCATGGCAGAGAAATAACAGACACTTTTCACTGAGTAGTCCACAGCACGTCTAGATTTATAAGCCTGAAGCAAACTTCCTTTTAACATGATTAAAGCTGCCATATTTGTCGGTGTCTAAATCCTGACCTTATAAAGGGATTTAAAACAAAAAAAATCTTAAGGAAAAGCTGGACTTCATCATTTTCTAAATGTGGTCGGAAGTGGTAAAAAGTTTTGGCAGTTAAGTGGACTTAAAAGCACTTGGCCTGGAAAGCATAATGTGTTCATATTTCTTTCAGGCCAAGACCTCAGGGAAGTTCTCTGATGAGGAGCTGGATAAGCTTTGGCGAGAATTTAAGCATCACAAAGAAAAGATTCATGAATACAATATTCTGCTGGAGACTGTGAGCAGAACAGAAGGTGCCTGAAAATTACTCTGACGTTTCAAGATCAGTACAACTCTTTTATTCTGCCCATTGCCTCCATTGTTTCCGAGTGTCTTTGAAACTCCTGAAGTCTGACGTTTCTGTCAACACTGCTTGCAGATGCTGACATTTACAGATACTTGCTGGGTTTAGTTCTGCATTTGCTGCCAAAAATCTTGCCAGCTGATGAAAATGTTGCCATTTCAGTTTCCTGATTCTGCCTGCATTTCAAACAGGGAAGATAGCATCAGATTAGCAGTGATGGCTGTGGGGTTTACTGGAAATTATGCAACAAGCATAGATCCACTGCTGCAATATGTAGTTCTAAAGTCTGCAGAACATGCATGTTTTGTCTCAACAGCTGAGAGCCCAAGAGGATAGACTTGGACATCTTAGGCATTGAGCCTGAGGTATGTTAAAGCATCCAGGATCTGAACATAGCTTGCTGGGCTAATCCTAGCTAAAATTGTTAGAGCCAAAGTAATCGTAAAGCTTGTCAGCAGTTCGATATTTGCATTGAGGAGTACCTGCAGGAAGCTACTAGAAGTCATTTTAATGTCATATGTCCTGATCGGTCCGTGAAATATCCAGTAAAGAGGACACAGGACTCATCAACCTTCCCCATCTCATCCTTTTGGCATATTGCTAACCACAGAGATAGAACATGTCCTTACTAAAATCTTGGATGGTAGGTACTAAAATCTTGGACCAGTAGGAGTTATGACAAGAGGAAATGGGCTCAAGTTGCACCACGGGAGGTTTGGATTGGACATTAGGAAGAACTGTTTTACTGAGAGCGTTATTAAGCATTGGAATAGGCTGCCCAGGGAGATGGTAGAGTCCCCATCCCTAGAGATATTTAAAAGACGTGTAGATGAGGAGCTGAGGGATATGGTTTAGTGATGGGCTTGGCAGTGTGAGGTTAGTGGTTGAACTTGGTCTTAAAGGTCTTTTCCAACCGTAATTACTGCTTCTGTAAGTGTGGTATTGATGCTTTATTTACACTCATCTTAAATACTAAGAACTTACCATCTTTTACTCACCTTAAATCTGTGAGTTTATGAAGCTTGTGACCTATCAGGATTTGGCCCAGAATCAGTAATGCTCTTCTTCTTCAACAGATATGCACAAAAATGTTATCAACCCATCTGAAGAGAACCTGGTGAAAGAAGAAGTCTTGCACAACAAACACAGAGAGCTCAAAGACAAGCTAAGAAGCATCAATCAGGGCTTTGAACGTTTGCGTAAAGTCAGTCACCAGGGATATGACAAAACCAGTGGTATGATACTGTAGTTTTTATGTTTATTTCATTTCATTTTTATAAAAAGTCAAAAATCAATGTGCAATAATAAGACATAGTCACAGTATCACAGTGCATGGGGAGACCATGTAAAGATAGTTCTATCTTCTGTGCCCATGAGAAAGCTTTTTACACCGCAGCCCTGGGAGAACAGGTAAATGAAACAACATGCAGGGCAAGCAGTGCCATTAATCAGTTCCATGGGGTTTTTTTTTGCTTTTTAAAAAAGAACTGATGTAGTAAAACTATAGTTACAAGGTGAGTACTTGGATTTTTCTCCTTTTTTTCCCTATTAGTATTGAAATGCATAATATGTCTGGCTGTATGTATGTGAGAAAGCAGTATAAGCATTGTGTCCAGATTTTCATTTAGTGGTATGTGTTTGTTTTAGAATTTGAAGAACCAAGAGTGATTGATTTGTGGGACATGGCCAAATCAGCCAATTTCACTGAGAAAGAACTTGAGTCTTTTCGGGTAAGTGGAAATCTAGTTAGGTGCAACATATTTTCCCACGTAAAGAAACACTCCATCATACTCTGAGTGCAGCCACTTCTGTGTTGCCCTTTAAACACCACAGAGAGGAGTCATACTTCTTTCTTAATACTTCAGATGTGTAAACATGGATGTAACTAGTTATAGGCATAGTTCAGTTGTAATCAGCAAAATGAAAAGTATGAATCCTGTCAAAGCAGTTGTTGCACATTTTAAGTCTTTGAAAGATCAGTCCCTGCTTATTTGCTTCCAGGGCACCAGATTTCCCTCTTTTACGCAGAGTCTATGTAATTACTTCTTTGGGAAGCAATGGAGTCTATGTAGCCATAATTTCACTCTCATGCCCACCTCTAACTTCCCATGTTGGAGCTGTGTTGAGCTGACCCAAATGCACCCTAATAAATACAGCTTTTCAAGGAAACATTAAATGAATTCCTCTGGGGTTCATACTGGTTTTATTTAACTCGAGTTTTATTGATTAAGTGGTTATATTTTTTTCATCTGCCTCTGGATATATATCAGACTAGATTTTGATTGATAGCTTGGAGAAGTAACTCTTTAGGGCTGCTCCTTCAGGTTGTATGGACTTACAATGTTGTCTTCTTATCCTCCAAGACAAGGCTAGGGACATCTTAAGCTGAATCTTTGGATAAGGTAGTGAGAGAGTTTTAACTGCCTGGGAGAGGGATTGCAGTCTGTCTGTCTCAAATACTGACATGCAGACAGATTCTCTTATGAAGCAAACTTAATTATACTGATTTCAGTGGCCCTACTTTTAAGAGTATCAGAGGAAAACTTGCTGAAATCTGCAACAAGGCTTCTGCTGGTCTCAGTGAGATACTTTGGTCAGCCACCGGGACTGAAGCACACCAATGACCAAAATTCAATGGGCTCTGTCAAATGGGAGGATTTCTCTGTAGAGTCTGTCAGAGCTTTTCTGAATGTAATGCATAGAACCTCTGCCATAAGTGACATAACATATCCTGTTCATATCCTGTTCACAGAGGCTGTGTCCTAAGACACAGAGAAGCTGAATTTACTGCCTTGAAGTAGCATAAGAAGAACATACTTTGATGGATAGGGACATACTCATTCTTTGATCCCCATTGCAGTGTACCACGTTATTTGAGGACCATCTCTGCTATATTCCTGAACACCACAGTTAGTCTGACCACTGTCTGTGGGGCAAACTAAGAGGACTTTTTGTTTGTTAATTAATTCATCATACAGACTGCAAACCCAGAAGATGTTTAAGTCTGAGCAGAAAATAGCAGGTCCAGGACTTGATTTTGAAGAGAAGCTTCTCTTAAAAATTGTCTCACTCTCATGCCCAGTCCAGTATTCTTATGACTAAGCTTTAACTGGTATTCATTGCTATCATCCAGTACCCCAAAGCCATCAGCAGTCTCTTTTTGAGGACTCTGCAGTGCGATGTTTTTGGCACCTGCCCTTAAAATTGAGTGTCTGTGTGGTGATGATAATGTGCTGTCCAGACATTGTTTAAAGCAAGGAACTGAAAAAGCTTTCTGAGATTGACTTAGTAAAAAAGCATTAGGGATGTCTTGGCAAGAAAAGAGAGAAGCAGCCTTGGGAAGAAAATCCTGTGAAACTGTGTGTATTTGTTGTCTTAGGAGGAGCTGAAACACTTTGAAGCAAAAATTGAAAAACACCATCATTATCAGAAACAATTAGAGATTTCACACCAGAAACTGAAGCATGTAGAGGGAACTGGTGATAAGGATCATCTGAACAGGAACAAAGAGAAATATGCCATGCTGGAAGAAAAGACAAAAGAACTTGGATATAAGGTCTGTATAGCTCCACTGTAGATATATGTTGGAAGGTTAACTCAGTGGTAGAGGATATGTCTGTGATCAGTGCTGATTTTTCATTAGTTGAATGACTTCCAGAGGGGGAGTTTAAGGCACACCTGTGCTCTGTGTTCAGTACAGGATAACATAGTTGATTTCTACAGACAATTAGGTCTGTGTATGTCTATATATATAGATATATACACAGATATATATATATATGTACTTCTATATATACTGCTACTAAAATCTGGATATATGATACTGTTAATTCATTGTCTTACTGACATTTGTTTCATATGCTTTGTTTTCCTAATAGGTGAAGAAGCACTTGCAAGACTTGTCCAGCAGAATCTCTCAAGGTCTTCAGCACAATGAATTATAAAAATTTCTTGTCTTTCTTGGGATCAATCTGTTACACAAACCACATCATGTGGTTTTTCAACAGGATTTACCAAGGATTCCTTCTGAAAGAGTAAGAATTGAACAGAGTTTACCTGTAAGATGATTTTTCTTTTGGTCCACTTAGTTGCCAATTTTGTATTTGCACTATCAAATCATTAGATTATGAATTTAAGTTGCACATCATGGATCTGAATCAAATAACAGCCTTTGAAATAATCAGTCATGTCAAAAGGAAAACTACATAAACTCTCAGAGGATTCCTAGTTGTAAAAATATACTAATCTGATGGTCAGGAAAGATGTTCTGGTCAGCGGAAGCAAACAGTGAGGTACTGGAAGCTCAAGCAGAGGCCAGAAGAGTCTTTCATTTCAATGCCTGGCCTGATGCATTTCCTACTGAGAGTAAAGTATTTCTACTGACTTTGAGCAGTGGCTCAGAGCTGCACTGTACATGAATCTTTCATGTGAGAGGAGGAGGAGGAAGAGTAAAAGGAGGGAACAAGTATTGAGGTCAGTTAACACAATGTCATTAGTTACTAACAAATCTGAAGTTACTGAATGTATCTGTACAATCATCTTGTTCATGTTTGCTTGGTTTTGTTACACTTAGTCATTAAAAAGTCAAAGTGAGATACTGGTGAGGCTTTGGGTTTTTTTGCACACCGTCATTTACTGAGAAGTAGCCAGACTTGGGCTTTGAGCACATTGCTTATTCCTTTAAAATAAAGTTCACTCACACCTTTAATTTTAAAAGAGAAGAGGTAGTTCTGCACCACAAGAATCTGTTTCTGTGTTCTGGGTAGGCTGGAGGCTCTCTTAGGCAGCTTCTTGTATTCATAGAATCATAGAATGGTAGAGTTGGAAAGGACCTTTAGAGATCATCTAGTCCAACCTGCCTGCAGAAGTTTTCCAGTAAAGGTTCTCTCTTCACGTTTTTATGTCACACATCAGAATTTGGGCAAACATTAGCCACCTGGCTGAAATTTTCTGGAATAATAATGCTGACCCTTTATTTCTAAGGAGTATTTCACATGAAACTGTTCCAAGAACAAGGTGAAGGCAATGGGCCAGGGCAGGTAAATCATTGCAGCTGGTTGATTAAGCAGCTCAGGCTGCCACAGGTTGCAGCATGTGCTGTGCTGTGTGGGGAAGCTCTCCTCAGCCTCACTGTCCCATACAGAATGTCCAATAGATCCTTTCACTCAGAACCAGCCACTCTGTACAGAACTTCCCCAGCTCCTGGGTCTGTGAGGGGTTAAAAGTAGTTCAGTTCAGTATGGAAAGACTGTGTCATAATGTGCAAGTGATCTGAGCTGAACCTGTGCTGGCAGTCTTGCTTTGAGATTCTGAGTAGCTTGCTTTAAGCAGTAAGCCTGTTTATTCTTTGCTTTTTTTAAAGTAAGCTAACAGTTATTATATTGCAGGGAACCACCTGCCCATCAGGAGAGACACAGGCTACCATTAATATTAGCAGTCGCCTGGTGTACATCCCCTTTGGTTGGTAAGCTATAAAAAAGTAAACCCAAAAATAGCTGAAACCCAGAGAAAACTGGTTTGTTTTCATTTTCCTAGATGCTACACATCATTTCTTCCTCAGACTGTCACTTTAAGAGCTGTCCATCCCTCTTTACCACAGCAGCACCTGCATTGTCTTACAGGTTTATCTTCATTATTTGTGAACAGTGGCTGTGCCATGGCTTCACTCACCAGGCCAAGACAGTAACCAGGCTCGAAGGCTGGGTAGGCTCCAGCAGAGAGAAGGCATAGCAAGGTCTGCAAAGTGTACAAGAGGCTGGTATCACAGTAATTTAAAATGAGGAACAAGTCACAGATCATCAGTGGCAAAGGCTGGAGAGTGAGGTCAGCGCGGTCACCTCAAGTTAGTTATTTAACATGGCTGTTAATGAGTCTTTGGGCCAAAGATTGTTCCTACAGCCCTACAGGAGAAAAAATACTAAACAGCAGTGGTTGCTGCCCCTGAATCCACCCTGCCCCTGAAACAGTCTGAACCTGAGTTATGGAGCCTGCAACAGCACAGACAAGATGTTCTCTGTTCCTGTCAAGGCTCTGGGGCTTTTGCTATATTTTGAGGTCTGGGACAGTTCACAGTGAGTTGTGAAGTCTGATGTCACTTGTTTCTGTATCCTGCACCTCACACACGTCCATATATGTACAGGTTCATTAATTATTGCAGTTTTTTAAGCCTCCAAAGACAATTAATCTGGCCAAAATAACAAGAGTGAGTAGTCTTTGAGACATTAAAGATTAAAAAATAGCTTCAGGCACGACTCTTGTCTTCTGTAAGTAGCAACAATTCAAAGCCAAGAAAAAAGGCATAAATGAAGATGGCCTGTCGAAGGGGAATGATGGAGTTCATGGGTGATACCACAGGGAAGAGGCATCTGAACTACCTTTTAAATAGTGGTTGAACCTTCTCCTTTTTCTTAATTGGCCTTTTATCTGATCCTTTTGTACTTACTCAAGTTATCAAGTGTTTCAAACCACACCAAGCACCAATTTGAAATAGAAAAATAAGAGCAGAAGGGGAAAGGAACTGTGTTTCTAAGGAAACAAAAAGAAGCCAGGAGAATTTTTTACATTTTATATGGTCTGTCAAATTCTGGCCTGAAAGAGAAGCTCAAGTTAAATAAACATGTCAGTGATTTCACGTAGGACAAGTTTTATTTATTAAACAGGTTGGGGGTGGAAATGAGGGGGAAGTTAACATGCAAGGAATTAAATGCAACAAAAATAACCCAGTCTTTCTTAAAATAAACACTGTGCCCCACATGCCGGTAGAGGAACTCGAATGGCATCGTTCTACCGGGACAAAGGAGGAGCAGCCACTGGGGCAGCTGTACTGCTGTAGTGACTTACTCTGCCCTCTGCCCAGGCAGGCTGATGCCTAATGGGTCAGGCTGTAGCCAGAGGATCTCAGTCCACCTTGCAGGGATCATTTCCACTGACTTTCCAGCCCCTGCCTCTCAGGAGTGACCCAGTTTCTGCAGGGAGAAAGTTCAGTGCTCTGGAGCTGATGGGCATGGGATCCCTGGTAGGGCTCTGCTCCTGCATCTGTGTTGGGCTCCCTCCAGCTGGGGCTTTGGCACAGGAGGTGACAGAGCAGCCAGCTTACCTTCCAGGATGTGGCAGACCTGAGCATTTAGAAGGGCTTCAAACCCTGAGGGGAGCAGAAGGCACCTCCCACACACCCTGCTGATGAGCACAAAGCACACATGTGTACACTGCTGAGATCCCCATGCATGGGGTCTGTGGCTCTGCTTAAACAGCCATCTCACCCTACTCACCCTACAGAGAGCTGGCAGGGGCCCTAACTCCTCCTGTCTTCAGTTCTGCCATTTACTTAATATCGTGAGTTTAGGCAAATGGGTGCAGCTACACCATTTGCAGAATGTAAGTCCCCAGCCAGGATCCAGTGTGCTCTGCCCTGGGAGCCAAGCTGCTGTGTCAAAAGCCCCCTCAAGGACAGTGTTCAGCTCAGGTCTAACCCAGACAGAGGTAACACGCTATTCACAGGTTGTTTCACAACATAGTTGTCACCCACAGACCTTCCCTGTCATCTTTTGGCACTGCTTCAGAGGTATTTGGGTTTGGGGTTTGTTCATTTAAAAAGGTGCCATTTCACATACAAAAGTCCAGCGGTAAGTAGTACACAGGCAGTTCCAACATCATTTTCAAGTATGTTTTTTTCTCTCAAAAATCATTTAATGAAGAGAAGTAACTACAAAAAGTCATAAAGTAAAGGTCAATAAGTAGAACAGACCATTGCTTTCAATGCTGACAGACCTACACTTGTAACAGGCACCTATGGAAGAAGTCAGCTGCATTTTCCATATATGCTGCTATATAACAGCTTTTAAATATCAATGGTTCCAAATACACAGTTACTATGTATTTCAGGCCATTCCCACAGCAGCTTTGGGGCAATGCACGTTGTTAATCTACAAGGGGAAAAAAAAGACTATGGATTTCTGTTCCTTGTATCCACAGCTCTAAAATGGAAACGTTCATAAAATCTATCTGCTTTGGCCTAAGCCAATTTATAAACTCTCATGCACAGGAGATATTTCAAGTTGAGCCCTATTCGGTACAACAACAATGTGACCCAAATGCTTTTGTCAATAGCCTTTAATGTACTTACATAGCCAAACCTTTGTACTATCCCACCAGTCAGCAGAAGAGCACTCTCCTAACTCAAAAACAGTACACAGATAGTAATGCTTAACTTGTGAGCATAAAAACAATGGGTAGATTAATCTAGCTTAGCTATTTCCTTCTTTCACTGGTAACTTACCAGAAAGCTGCACGTATCCATTTTGATAAGATCAATCATTCTCAAAGGTTGCCTGTCAATAATGGGCCTACTATAACTTAAACGTGGTGATTTCTCTAATGTAGAGTATTGAATCACTTTGAAATAAGCCCCCTACTAAAGTGCTATGTAATGTGCAGTTACCATTTTTTGGGTAATGTGCTTTAAAGAGGGAAAGAAGCTACCAGAGAGCTGGAAACCTGCGTGTGAAACCCAATAATTGGCAATGCTTGGCATTAGACCCAGGAGTCTAGCCTCAAGGTTCAGATTTGAGTTTCTAATTCAAGGACATCTGAACCTGAACCATTATCTAAAGAGTTCTTCAATGGGGAAAAAGTCCTTCCTCCAACCTCAACTCAGATCCAAGTTCTGGGACTCCCGTTTACAATTCCAAATATACCCAGTCACAGTGTAGAGCCTTCATGCAAACGAGTTCCTGAGGCCATGGATGAGCTAGTCTTTGTTCTAATTCAATGTTCAAGAAAACAGAAGGGGAGTGAGTACAAGTTAACATGCAAAAAGTGACATCTCTGAAAGAAGAGACTTCATGGGAGGAACTTGGGAGTCAGTTCAGTTCCTTTCAATTCAACAGCAGCTCACTGGCTGTGGGAAATGCAGGAAGTTTCTACTGATTTTAATTAGGAACTTTTCAGGTTACACCAGACACGGATTCTTACACAAAAACTACATTCCAGACAGGCTTCCTGTCACAGCCCAAACTGAAGATGTGGCCAGCTGCAGGCTGGAGTTTGCCCTTGGGCAGTTCCCCAACCAGATGGACAGCAAGGAGAGGATCTAAATGTGTTAAATGTTGTTAGTGTAAAGGAGGGCTCAGGTAGAGGTACACACACCGAAAACAGTATCTAACATTAACAGAGCTCCAAAGCAGCCCACCTGTGACTTCAGTCACCACGGGAAGTGCATTCTCATAGCTTTCTGTTACAGCCACTAGTCACATGTGTTCACTGTGTGACTTTGAGCAAAGACAATCACATACTCACTGTCACACCTGGAGCATGACAGTGCTTTAGAGGGTGCACCACCAGTAACCGGCCCAGGTGCCACACCATTCCTGCTACAGACAGTACCAGCATGTCTTCTGCTTGACTGTGGACACAAACACAAGCTTGGCCTGTTCCAGAAAACTCTGCTTCCTTTCCACACTTCGTACAAGAAGCATCAGTCCAGCTGTCAGTCTCCAACACTGGCCCAAACTGCATTGTACAGACTCATACAGACTTCTGTCACCCTGTTGCTTCCCAGTTCTTCTATTAACACAATAACTATCAAAGGACAACTGTTGCTTTCCAACTCTCTGCTGACACCAACCTACTTCTCCATCAAACTCCCGACAGGAATTTTTCCCATGCTTCCCTGTCTGTGCCCGGTACAGCTGACTGTTGGTAGCAAAAGGACGAGGAGGATTACAGCAGCCAGAGGCAGGCCACGGGGCTCATCTTCCCACCGTAGGCAGAGCCACAGACCTGGGATGAGCCTGAGAGATTCATTACATAATAACCTTTTGGTACCCAAAGGCCATGCTCCTTTCTGAGCATGCAATCTGCTCTATTTTCTGTATATGAACTCTCCATAAATTGCCAGCTCAGCCCACAGATGACTAAAATGTAACTTACACAATAGCAGATGCTAAGGCTTCTCTTTTTTTTTATTGCTTGCCTTTTTTTTTTCCATTTTTTTTAAAGATATCACAACATTAGAATGTAGAGACAAATTACTGTCGTGCTAAATCTGCTTTCTGTTCCCACCCCCCACTGAGCATTCCTCAAATAAGCTGACATTATTGCAGTGAAGGGAGTGATGTTACATACGCCTCGGTGTACACACTAGGATAATACATTGCACTTATTTCTAGATGCTCTGATGCAGACAAGTGTTTGAAAGCAAGTTAAGTTTTAAAGTTAACTTTCACTCACCCTGAAGTTTTTTACTGAAGTCCAAGTTTATTTGGCAGTTGCTCTTTTCTAAACCTGTGCCCTGTCTCAAAAAGCTGTTTATTGTATCAGAATCCAGAACATGATTTACATGTATTTTCCTGTCACATTCCAGCTTTCAAATAAAAGTCCATGGGAGAGTTGTTTTTAATCTGTAACCAACTGCTCATCACTGTCCTAAGCCTCAGAGTGATGCTATCCTGGTCCTGTCATCTTCAGAACAGAACTATTTCAGTTGGAAGGGACTGACAAAGACCAACTGCCTGACCACACGGGGCTGGCCAAAAGTTCCAAATGTCTCTTAATCTCTGCCAGGCTTAGGGCATTGAGACACCTCTCTGGGAAGCCTGTCCAGTGTGTGACCACCCTCTCAGGAAAGAAATGCTTCCTGACGTCCAGTCTGACCCTCCCCTGGCACATCTTCGAGCCATTCCCATGTGTCCTGGCACTAGGTACCACGGAGAAGAGCTCAGCACCTCCCTCTCTACTTCCCCTCCTCGGGAAGCTGTAGAGACAAATGAGGTTAAGCTCAGCCTCCTTTCCTCCAAACTAGAGAAGCCCAGTGTCCTCAGCTGCTGCTCACAGGACATGCCTTCCAGCCCTTTCACAAGCTTTGCTGCCCTCCTCTGGACACATTCAAGAACTTTCAGATCCTTTTAAAATTGTGGGGCTCAGAGCTGCACACAGTGCTCACAGTGAGGCTGCATCAACACTGAACACAGTGGGATGATCACCTCTTTTGCCCATCCAGATCTGCTGGGTCTGACACGCTCCAGGGGGCAGGTTGCCCTCTTGACTGCTAGGGCATGCTGCTGGCTCATATTGAGCCTGGTACTCACCTGCTTCCCCCAAATCTCTTTCTGCAGGTTTCCTCTCCAGCCACTCCTTTCACAATTTATACCTGTGCCTCACTTTCTTCCATCAGAGGGGCAGCATCTGATACTTGGACTTGTTAAACTTCATCCTATTAATCATTGCCTGATTTTCCAGTCTCTCCTGATCCTTCTGCAAAGTCTTTGGTCCCTCAAGAAAGTCAACAGCACCTCCCCATTTGGTAGCATAAGTAAACTTACTAATGGTGTCTTCAACTCCTGCATCCAGATTGTTGATCAACAGATGGACCAGACCTGGCCCCTGGATTGAGCCCTGAGGAGCAGTGCTGGCCAGTGGCCACCAGCCAGATGTAGCCCCATTCACTACAGCCCTTTGAGCTGTCCTTCAGCCATATCCAGACCTGTGGCAGATGATGCAGAGGGTTCCTGCTATAACATCTGCTTACTCTGAATCCCCTCAGGCCCCATGGACTTGTGAACATTCGGTCAGGGAAAGCACAAAATTGAACTCTTCAGAACCCATTCAATTTTTTTCAAAATGGCACTTCAGTTCCACTTACCTTCACTGAAGAGAAACATTTGCAGAGCTACTGATTTCCCTTCCATAGCTTCTGATTCTTCCATCCTTACTCTGCTTTGTTCCTTCTTATAGCTGTATAATGTTACATTCACATTTCCTTTCAACTCAGATTGCAACGTAATGTTTGTATGACTGGCCAAATGAGACCTGAGGATCTTACCAAATAAAAAGTGATATTAAAATATAACAGCACTGTCATCTGGAAGTAAAAGAAAGCATAATTTTAACAGAAATGAGTGGCCAGTAACCCATAAAACTCTGCAGTCAACAGTATGTGTTCTCCCAGACAAACAAAAAACGTACTTACCAAAGGGTGTGTGTTTCAGCATCTCATTAAAAAAAAAAAAAAAGTAATCACTCATAATTCAAATTCAAGTGTAGTTTTCCAAGCTATATTAATTAAAACTGTTTTGTTTACAGCACAGAGGAAAATGAGGAATTTTTCCAAGTTATTTGCTAAAAACAGCTCTGGGGGCAGATTTTCACACACATTTAGATGCCTAAAGACACCTACTGGCATTTTCCACCATTAGGTCCTGGAAGGCTATTAAAACCTAGGCAACTATTTGCATTGTTGGGCAATTAAATGCCTCCAAACTTCACCCCTCTGTCCTGCAGCACATGTTAACTTGGAGAAATTCCATCAACCGAATACTTGCATGTAAAGATGTTCTGTAACAGCTTGTGAACAACACCATAAAACCCAGTGAAGTGGTAGTTACATTTGGCAGTAACCTACTGAGCAAGACCAGCTGAAGGAAAAAGCTACATACACAACTCACTAACAGTTATGCCCAAACATTGCACTTGCTTACAGTGTGTTTTCTTATTGCTGCCCCAAGCTGGCACTTCTGCCATCTTGAAGTACTTCAAGAACACCTTACAGCAGCATCAGGCACATCACGTTCTTTTGTTCTTCTGGTAATGAATTCCTCATACTCCTGGTAAGGGCAGGAAGAGATCTGGCTGTGGTAGAAGGTTAAACTAAAACTGATCAAAGCCCACATTTTCCCCAGCAGAAGTTATTTCCAAAAGCATGGGAGATCTTTTAAGGGTTTTTGCAGGGCTCCATGTCTGGAATCATCATATAGCAATCACAACCTGTATTTTAGATCATTTAGGCACAAGTTTAATGCAAGGTGTGTGAATAAACCTCTGTTTGCATGTTAACAGCAGTACTACAGTTAACCCATGCAAGCTACATGATAAGCACAAGCTCCCTCATAGGATTATAGTTCGACTTCCATTTTCCCCAGTTGGCTACTGGAAGTTGAAGGCACATTATTTATTAATTTATTTATTTTATTAATTAAGGCAAAAGGGTTTCCATTTCTGTGAGCTCCTGTTCAAATAAGAAAACTTCAGTTTCTCCAATAGAAATGCGAGGCCTGTAACTTGGCAGGGAAGCCTGCAAGGGGCTACAAAAACAACCACCAACCAGTTTTTAACAGGTGCAGCAGTGTGGCCTCCTGCTTCAGCATCCTAAACATAATTTAGCACATGAAAATAGTAAGTGAATTTAAAATATATGTGAAAGTCATCTGTTCTATTTATCCTAATCAAATGAAGTGAAAAACAAGAGAAACAGAAGTCTAAACTGTAAAATATGTTATTTGTGGAAAGCCTGATAGGATAATTATGTTGACATTAACAAAGGCTATAAATATAAATTTATATCCAGTCATCTAGCTAATTCTAGATGAGGTTACTATGACATATGCAAATGCATGTGCACACAGAATTGTGTCCAGGCACAGATTCGCAATCCTCTTCAACCCCCAAAAATGTCATTTTAAAGCTGTGACTCCTCCTGTAAGGCCAGCAGACACCTGATGACCTTCACTAGTGTGTTAAAGCTGTACCCATGCTGCATGTCCAGGATCCAATGCAAGAAATTTTGAGCAATATACAGAGTAGTAGCCTTTATAGAGAACTTGGCTAATGTATTCTCCTGGTAAACAGATTTTTACAGATTAGCAATATTACAGCTTCATTACATCTCATGTTGGAATGCATCAGCAAAACAGGCAAGCTATTCTGATTTTAAATATTAAATATAAATAGGTTGATAGCAAGAGCTTTACCCCTACAAGTCCCTCAGAAGAGGATCTTTAATGAAAAGCAGTTCAGTTAGCTAAACCTGGTCTCAAACAGCTGTAAGCCCAAGCCATTCCAGTTGTACTGACTGTGTTTACAAAGCAGATTACCCACTGTCCATCTGTCAAATAAGAAAAATCTTTAAAACTCGGAATTTCATGAGAATTTTATTTTTCCCTTCAGAATATGGGGGGGTTGATAAACAAAAAGGTGCATCTTAGCACAGGACAGATGACAATGGCAATTGTCCACTCTCAAACACATTTGTATTTATTTGAGAGATTTCTGGTATTTTACATTGCTACTATTCAGATCAATTTATAGGTTCAATTCTGCCTCAAAAACTTCTCATTCTAAGGCACTTAGTGAAACCCTCACAGGCACAAAACTTCCACTCACCAATATCAATTATAATGCATTATCCAAAAAAAATACCAGAATTGGGCTGTGATATTGTATCTTAAGAGGACACAGTCAAAAAATCCAAACACCCAAGATACCTCTCTCCATGCCTTCTGGAAACCACAGTCGTAGGTTGTTGCAAGCAAAATTGTGTTTTCTTCATAAGCACACTGCCCTGTTAGTCCAGTGTCACTGCCATAACATTTTATTTAAATAACATGTTTAATCATGACAGTTACATAGAGCACAAGAATTACATAGACAATGCAACACAAGAAACTTTGAATCATACAATCTCACCATACAAAAGCAAGATGTTGCAGGCTTGTGGGTAAACCTACATGACAACATCACGTCCTGCTGTGTCTCAATTCTGTAGCATCTTTGAAGGCATCACTCTCTTTACACAAAATTGGTTTTATGCTATTTAGGTATAGTAGAGAATTATTCAATTGAAGTTTTAGATTCAAGGTGGATGGTTCTGCTCATAATGCTGGTTCACATTTGAGATATAAATAAAGGTCTCAGTGTTGAAAATTGAATGTTCCTTTGGAGTACCTTGATTTTCAGATATTCTGTATGAGAAACCTGAGGCCTGGTTTTCAAAGTGATGCGTAGGTTCATCTCCAGAAAAATGGCTAATTACAGGTACTCAGTAACCATGAAATCAAAGCCTATGGTCTGACACAGGATTTTTACTGAGGCACTCAAAGTGTTCACATTATTTTGCTTCATAGACTTACTTGAATGAAATAACTAGTTTGCGTGTGCTCTTGTCCATATGCATGCATATACCCATCCCTGACACTGTAGCTTTTAAATCTGAGCAACTTGAGCCAGAGCTGTAGAACTCTTGGTGAGGTATAGAACTGAATTACCCACAGTAAAGTTAAGCATGTCCATAAATAAGCATATGAATTGAACAAAACTGTGCTTGCAAAAAATTGGCCACTTAATTTTCTTGCTTTTGTAAGAGTCCATTAATATATTAATAGAGGATTTACACATTTTATACACTCAGATATATACATATATTACATCAGTAATGTGTGCTTACATACATACATATGCACACATGCAAACAGATGCATACACTTATCACACACACTCTCACGTTCTCCTGTCTGAACACACTCAAGTTCTTTATCTTTAAAGAAAATGCCACCATTTCATGAACACTGAAACTGGTTCCAGGTTCTCCAGGATATGAGAATGATAGAAAATCCTATAAATGTAGCTTATGTCTGCCATTGCATATGAAAAAAAAAACACAACAGTCTGGACTTTACAACCAAACTGAAACAAAAAGAAAGACCACACACACTACCAGCTTTCCAATTAGGAGTCAAGATGCTGGAATGAATCTGGTATAAATGCAATACACAACGGCAGCTTATTGTATGAGCTTTTTTTTTACATTAAATCTTAATCTTTTGGAAGATAAATTAGTACAAATTTATGGTGAGCAAAATGTCCTTTCCTAGACAGGTCACTGCTGAGCCCCTTTCTTCTTCTGCTCTAGCTCCTGCAAGCGTTCCTCCCGGCACTGAGCGTGCTGTGTTCCCACTTTGTGGGCTGTCTCGGTAGCTGCAATGTCAATCTGTGCATATCGTGATGATCCACTCCCTGAAATACCAAATGAAATCCTTGTAAATACCCCTCAAACATTCCTGGGTCAAACTCACCCAGGGCTAAGCTACTGAAACACTTCTTCCACTGATTTCCTAGGTGATCTTGGTCTGTTATTAAAACGAGTTCTATAAAATGAGTAAGATGATAACCACAACTAAAAAAAAATGACCCAAATTGCAAAAGCTTTTTAGTCTGTGTATTTTAGCTATCTAGTTTGCTTCAAATAAGCAAATGAACCACTTGTGCTTCTGCCACAAGTCTGAATCTCTACCCCTACTCCTCCCAGTAGAAGACAAAATTGAACTCAGCTCTCTAACTTCTGGGAGCCTTTATCAGCTGACTACTGGACGGTAAATGAACAACATTTGGTACTTGAAAACATCTTTGGTAGGAGAGTTGATGGGGATTAGGCACTCTGTGAACATATACCAGATCAACCACTTTCAGCCTCTCAAAAACAACCCAATTTAGTCCAATATTGAGAAATAAGGGACATAAAAGCTGCTCAGTCTCTTCAGGAGTATAGTTTTGTGTAAGTGTAGACACACAACTCTAAAGCCTGGGAAAGCTTTAGGATGCAAAAATAAAGTATTTATGGTCATTAAAGGCACCTTCAAGCTTGGGAGGGCAGTTGACATTTAGGAAAGTTTACATTAGTTTATAGAATTTGGCTCTTCATTCTTAATGCCTTGGTTCAATGTCTTTACAATGGAGAAAAAAATGTTGCTTTACCATGTTGTACAAAGAATGACATTAAAATCTGAGAGAAGCTTAGAATTAACTGGAGCCATCCAAACACAAAAAAACACTCCAAGTGTTAACATTTCAAAGTTAATAGACTCACTGAAATTAAGTATAAAAATTAAAATCTCAGTAGCTGAAAACCATATATTGAAAACCCATCAATACCAAATGTGAGCAATGAAATGCCAGATCCCAATTACAGACTTTCTGTAAGGAGAAATGCATCTCTAAATAACAATATTTTGTAGCTATACCGCATGTTTATACTGTAATTGTCCATGTTAAGCATTATAAGTAAAATATCCTGACCCAGATAGAAGAATAATAACAACAAAATTATTTTAAAAATCAAATACTTGGACTGGCTTCCTCTCTGCAGCACTTTCACACCTCCTCATGGAGAGCAGATAGAGGAACATTGTGTTCTTTTCTTATTCATTTGCTGCATGGCTCCAGAGTCAGTATCTCTAGGAGCAGGCCCTGTACACCTACACCCACAGCACTGCTTCTGAAGCCAAGTAAGAAAAATTAAGTGTAGTCCTAATATGTGCTACAAAAATCTTGAGAATAAGAAGCAAATTGCTGTCTGTCAAACTCTACAGACACAGAAATGTTCACTTTAGAAGTAGTGCTTATACAAAGCACCTGTCAGAGGGATGCAACACCTTATAGAACCTCACTACTTAAAAATCTTTTCCAAAAGAGTTGGTAATTACAAGAACTGGCTCCCTGATGTACCAGGGTTCAACTCCTCTGTTAACAAGAGTCCATGGGTAGGTGAGAAATAAAGATTCCCCATAGTCCAAACATTCTGCATTACTGCATCCTTCGCTACAATAGTGCTGTAAATTTCCTTACCTCGTATGCTTGTGCTGGGTTCTTGCAGTTCCAGTTCCATGTAATGAAGCTGTTTTTTGGAAGTCGGGCTGACAGGAATATTAACATAGGTGGCTGTCTCACTGTGGGGTCGATCTGACGTAGGGACATCAGCTGAATAACCTACTGCCCCTTCTAAAATATGCAACATGTTATTATAGACACTTTCCAGTGGCTAACGATCCATTTCATACACACACACTGTTGCTTCAAATGTTCTGAAAGCAAACATGCAGCAATAACTACTCTGCTTGCTAAAGTACACTCCTCAGTCATAGATGAGACATGAGAAGACTCAGGTTTCTGCAGAAAAGATCCTGAAAGACTGATCAAGCCAGGACCTATGTGGAAGACCACAGACCCCAGCCAGTGGTTTTGCTATGTTGTGACAGAAAGCAACTACTACACAGAAATTTTCAAAGAGAAGCAATGTGTGCAACACTACTTCAAAAAGGCTTTCAGCTCTAACTCAGATTGGTAAAGCCTCATATGAAGCTATCTGTTCTAGGAAGATGTGAACTATTATATCATCTGCAAGAGATCAAACAAAATCACTGCAAGTTCAGAAAATATGTCCAAAAAAAAGGACAGAACTGTTTCACCAAGGATAAGGCAAATTTGAGGAGACAATGTTAACAGCTTCTCTGTACCAAGTTGAAAAAGATAGGAATGATGCCAAGTGGGGACAGGCCAAATAATAAAAGGAAAGAGGTAATTTAACACCTATCAGCAAGTAGGTCTCTGTAAAGCAATTCTAACTTAACGACAACATTTTGTCTGCTGGGTGAACTCTCAAGACCTCTTCTAGCCTTATGTTCAATTATTCTAATCTTGTCAGAAGTCAAACTAAGAGTGAAGATAGAAGGTTAATGTTTCATTCACTGGCCAACCAGACATTCCAGCTTCCAACCCTTTCCTGTTATCAGACACCTACATCTAGTATTTCAATCCATACTAAGGGACTTCTTAGAGTTAACTGGGCTACAGAACACCAAACTACAAACCTGTGTTCCCTCTGAGCTTGGGCAAAACTTTGAGTGACACCCCCAGAGTCAGCAGGCTAGTCACCTGCCCGTCCAGTTCAGTTGAAGTTCTTACCCTTAAAGACCTTCTACTGTTAAGTCAATGTGGGACAGAGGAGTGCAGAGGAAAACTGTTATAATTTTCAGGTTTTGCCTTTGTCTGAAGTTCTCCCAATAAGCCAGCCATTCAATGTCCCCACATTAAACTCATTCCAGAACTACTTGTCTGTCTGTTCAGACACTGTTGAGATGTTGTCGTGGTTTTGTGTGGAGCTGTTTCTGGTAATGGGGAAGGGGTTGTAAAGATGGCTCCTGTAAGAAGTTTCTTGAAACTCTCCCCAGCTCTGAGCCAGACCCACTACTGGGGCTGAGCCATAGACGCCTCCATCATCACTTTTTAAGAAGAAGCCAGAAGATGAGTGAAGGGATCATGTGGAGCCCAAGGTCATGGGGGGAAGAGAGGAGGAGGTGTGCTGGAGCACAGACCCCCCGTGCATCCTGTGGAGACGATGGGTGAAGCTGAGATTTGTGTGAGGGACCCTGTATGGACAGAAGCCGCAGCTGCTGGGAACAGTCCACACCAGAGAAGTTTGGTAAGGACTGTGTCCCAGGGCAGAGACTCTGTATCAGAGCAGGGGAAGAACACCAGGAGTCATCCTCACCTGAGAAGACAGAAGCGGCAGAGCCCATGTGTGAGAGACTGGCCACATATGCCATTCCTTTTCCCCTTGAGTTGTTGAGGGGAGAGGAGATAGAAGTATCAGGAGCAGTGAGCTGGGCCCAGGAAGAAAGGAGGGATGGGGGAGGGAGATCTTCAAGTGCTGGTTGTTATTTTCTCATCATCCTACTCCCTTTTGCTTTTATTCTGTTCTGTGTCTTGTAGATAGTAGAATAAACTTTCCTACTTTCCTCTCTAAGTCGAGTCCTGTTTTGCCTGGAACCATAACTGGCAGTGAGCCCTCCTTGCCCTTGTCTTAATCCACAGCAACCTTGCTTATCTTTTTCCTCCCATCTTCCTGGGGCCTCTGCCATCCTAATGAGGGTGGGAGTGTATGGAGGGCACCAAGCAAGAGACTGTTGTGGTGCTTCTTTGCTAGCTGGGAAAAATCACAACATATGTGAATATGGGTGAACATATGTGAATATGGGACAGTGGGTGAACAAGGCTTTTTAGACCAGAAGAGAGAATGACTTCTCACATCTAACCAATAGTAGCTGTGAATAACCATTAAGGGGAACCTTATCTTTGTTTTGGACTGTATCATGAATAGCAGGTACAGTTCATACAAAGTTGGGCAACAATAAGAGTCATCAGAGTCTACAGCAGCTTTCAAGGAAACATAATCTCTCCAGACTTAAGCTATTTAAATCAAATTAGTCTATTATGCAGTTCAAATTTTTAAAAGCCTGGAAAATTGCCCAATTTTTCCAACAGATTTTCATAAAGAAAATATAGGAACATCCACAAAGTATTTGTACATTAGTCTGACAGTCAGACTTCAAGTTATTCCAAAGCCAGGTATTAGGAACAAAATGGAAAGAGGAAAAGAAAAGTCAAGCCAACAAACATAAGAAATTTCTGTATCTTCATCAGACATCATTCTCAGAAATTATTCTCAATTATTCTGCTTAAAGTATTTCAAAGGAATTTAACCTGACTGTGCCAAAAGGGATTTGGCAGAAGCTCAGCATTGAAAACCTGCATCCTAAATAGTTAAAGTTGCAAGCAAACTACAATCTTAAGGACTGATACTGTCAGGAAGGAACAGATAACCTTTGAAGTCTTTCTAGACACTGTTAAAGGGATGTAACAGGAGTTTAAGTGTGCTCAAAGTTAGCTACCATGAAAACTAGTGAACTTCTCTATAGAGCTAAATAGCTGAAGGGTTTGAGGAAGCTGAATGTCATACCTGATGCAGACAAGCCAAGTGATTCTCTTGAGAACTCAAAAACCACACATGGAGAGTAATATATTAATTGGTAGGCCTTTGTGGAAGAAAAACAAAAGAAATGCACAGAACAAAGAAATCCCTGTCAACAGTCAAATATTCTTCTCTGGGGGAAAAAAACAAACTAAAAACAAAGTTGGGAAAAATGGAATTAGAAGGAAAGAAGTCTTCTGTTGTTTAGTCAGTGCTCTCTTAACAGAAACTCTGCTTTCTTTGTAAACATAGAAATACTTGGCTTTTCGATTTTCATTCAAATAAAAAACCTAATCTCATTAGACACTAAAAACTGGCTCATATATATTTGAAGAGAAAGTTTTATTCGAAGAACACAAGACAATAAAAGCTCCTACTAAGAAAAAAAGGCACACACAGAGAGCTACGGACAAAGACAGTTCTTTCAGTAGTCTGTTCTGTGTGGGCAGAGGTAGAAGATGCTTACAAGAAGGGTCATAGGGCTAGTATTTGAGATCATTATGGAAGGAGAATTTGAGAGAAAAACAGACCAAAATTCATGATTACAACATTCTGAAAGAACTGGTAGAATATCATGATTGCTTGAAGAGAAAGGGGGAAAAGGTAGAAAGAAAAAGACAGTTCAGCAAATGACAGGAGAAGAGTAAAAAAGCAAATACAGTGGCACTTAAATGAGGGAGGAAAGGGAAAAAATAGTATAACTGGGGAGGAGAGAAGAAAGTTATTTTTGAAACTGATGTTTTAGTCTTTCTTTCAGCAAGTGTTAGTTATTCATATTTTCTACCCTACGCAGGCACCGTTCTCAGAGGTGTGCAGTAACGCAGAAAGAAAACCAGCACAACAAACACAGCCCTAAGATAAGCGTGTGAGTGTGTGAGCACACGTGTAAATCTCATGCATTCAAAGGGTAACACCTCAGAAATGGGCATAGAGATGACATCAGAGCAAAAAAAGAAAAGAAGAAAAAAAGAAACAGGAGATCTTTGTGTCTCCTGATGCAATTGGCTGCAAAGGCCTGTACTCACCAGGTTCCTCAGGGCTAGCAAGAGTTCCAGGTTCTGCAGGAAGTGTCAGCATCTCATGTCCACTTTTAGGACCTGGAATACAGGAATACTATCAACAGTTTTGGATTTAGGCATTTGCACAATGAAAACAAAGCATATGATTTTTTGTTTCTGATGTGTAACCTTCTAATCTGAACAATCATACTGAAAAATCTCAGAAAGCAGAAACGGTGTCTATTGTCAACTTTCCCGTGGTGGCAATGTCAGCATCTTCTCTTGAGTGGCCACAGCAAGGAAATAAACATTAGGACATTTTTACAGTTAATTCTCACTGGAGGCCAACAGTGTGCTTTGCAGTACATTAATGAGGGACCAAAGCTGCCTTGAATGCATGAATCAGGGAGAAGTGTGTGGGTGATCTTGGGAGCATCTGGAAGAATCTTGTTAAAATTCCACCTCCAGCATGATGGATAACTTCTTGGTTTCTGACAAAGCTCCATAGAAAATGCTTAAACTAGCCCTTCCAAAGATAACTTTGCTTTCCAAGTGCAAATTATGAACTTAGCAAGAAGCCAAGTTGCACAACAGCACCAGTGCTTCCAAAGCACTAAGTTGTAAAAAGACACCTAGGTTCTCTCACGAGTTCAAACAAGGCAAGTTAAAAAGTTATGTCCATGGAGTGAACATATTTGGATTAATTTTGAATGACAAACACCCACTCAAATTTTATCTGCTGGTGTTGTTTCTTTCTCCATTATCATGTAGAAGTATCTTTACATGTGGTGGAGGAGTTTTTTTCACACCACATTATTGGTAAGGTACAGGATTTCTCATGGCTCAAGGTGGGATTTTTTTGGTGAGTGCCCTTAGTTAAAGTGCTGGCAGAATGTTACTGCTGTGAATATGATTACTGCCTGTGCTCTGACACTTATCTCATCTGTCACTGCCTCTTCTAAACTTATCCCATCTGTCAATGCCTCTCTAACAAAAACCCTGCAAAGCAAAAAAAAAAAAAAAAACAACAAAATACTGAAATCTTACAATAGGGAATCAAGTCATAGATTACCTTTAACATTTTTAGAAGTTTAAAATCATTTAGGTTTACATTAACTTAAATTTACACTCACACACATACCTTGTAACCACTTACCAACTTGGACACTGTGGCCTCTGTGTATTTTCAAAGACCCAGAAGCTGCCATGACAGAAGCACCACCTGTTTTCAAAGAGAGATGTTCACATCAAATCTAAATACCTGTTGCTATTATTAGGTATCTGCCATGCATCAGCATTTTTAGTAGATGATTCTGAAACATTAAGCAAAATTTCAATAACAATTGCAAGTCATTTTTCTTCATTTAAGCAATATTGCTCTTTTTTGACTGAATTCTTTATCCTGAGATTGTGGCACTATAATCTAATTTTGTTGTTTTCTTTCTTTCTTCAGAAAGAATGTCTTCTATAAAACTTCAGCATACTGGTCTCTCTGTTTGTGGTGAGTACTGCCTTACTCACAGAGACAGTCATCTTGTACTGAGAAGTAAAATGGCAATGAAATCTGAGTGAGGAGTTGCTTTTTTGATCCATAACATAGCTTTGGCAACCACAAATTTTGTGTTCATTAAAAACTCAGACTGCATTCAAACCCTATTAAAGTTATTGAGAAGAATTGTACCACATTTTAGTAGTCCACTGTCTGGTTTTAGACATGCATTAACTGTGGCAGAGCGAAATGTAGGCAGATGTAGCCTCCATGGGTTTTAAATCCAGGGTATAGCTGGTTCTTGTGAAATAACATTCCAAGTGTTACAGTCAGGAAAGCTTTACCCAGGGCATGTGGGATGGCACAGTCAGTCTCCTTTCCCCAGCCCTATGCAGGTCAGCAGGAAGCTGTCCTAGGAACAGTATTAGATACTGAAGTTTGAGGAGAAACCTGTAGAGTGGTACATATATAGTGTGGTTCATCTACATACTCACATCCATTCTTTATTTAACCAGCAAAGTAATAAATACTATGCCTACTATTTTCGTACACTCAAAAAATCATTTTGGTTGGAATTAAGATCATTGAGTCCAACCACTAACCTCACACTGCCAAACCCGCCACCAAACTGTGTCCCCCCTCAGCACATCATCTATGTGTCTTTTAAATATCTCCAGGGATGGGGACTCTACTACTTCCCTGGGCAGCCCATTGCAGTGTTTAAAAAACATCTCAGTGAAAAACTCCTTACCAATCGCCAGTATAAACCTCCTCTGGCACAACTTGAGCCCATTGCCTCTTACCCTGTCGTTCATTACTAGGATGAAGAGACTGAACCCCACATTGCTACAACCTCCCCTCAGGTAGCTGTAGAGAGTGATTATGTCTCTCCTCAGTCTCATCTTCTCCAGACTAACACCCTCACCTCCCTCAGCTACTCGTCATAAGACTTGTGCTCCAGACCCTTCACCAGCTTTGTTGCTTTTCTTTGGACATGCTCCAGCACCTCCGTGTTTTCCCTGAAGCGAGAGGCCCAAAACTAAACTCAGTTTTTCATTATTGCTATCCAGCCATGATTGTCTTGTCTCTACTGTTATCACTGTGAGCACCTTAATCAAGATGAGTGGCATCTACTTCCTCACATGAATAATTTTGAGAGAACTTCTTGTGCAAGTAAATGGTACTTAACAGAAATAAGGTAGGAGGCTGTGCTTATGAGTAACTCTGCCACTGGTGACAGGACAGCTGTGCCATGTGCTGCTGGGTGTTGGGGATCAGGCATAAAATTAATACTGTCTTCTAAACTGATTAATAATCTTTGAGCAGGGGAGATATTTCTCTGCAGGTTTTTTTTTTTACAATAGTGTCCAAAAATTACTGTAATTCTTATGTAACATGAAGAAATTCTTGCAGTAAATAGCATTCTAAAACACCTGAGAAAACGGCAACTTTAGGAATCTAAATTAAATGGCAATTTCTGAAGTTTTTTCCTCTGTATACAGTTATATTCATAAAACTTTTTTTTCTAAATCTAATACTATCCAAGGTTATAAAATTGCTCCTACACTCTCACAAAATGGAACTAAATAAAAACCACCGACCATTTCACTTAATGAGCACAATGGATTAAAAAAAATAATTAACATCTATTTCAGAAGTGTACAACTGAAAAAAACCCTTTGGTTGTAGTCTTTGCATACACAAAAGCGTATGTAAGGTAATCCAAGGCTACAAAAACAGTTTTCAAGAATACCATAATGAGTTTTCAAGAATATCATAATAATTTTGCATTTTATCAAATGAGAATGGATTATAGTACCTTTACATACTCTGGTGAGGACTTAACCACTAAAAAATTTTACTTGAAATTTTGTTTTTTAACAACACATGATCAAAATCAATGCAAAAATAGGACCACGCTGGACTAGCTAATTTACTTACATTTTCACTGTACCTAACTTTCCTTTTTGTCACCTCAGAGCATCCAGCCTCTGTGTTATTAGAGAATATCAGGATACACTTCATGCAGCTGAAAATCTTACCTTACTTTGAAGATTACAGCTTTATGCTAATTGCAGCTTCAACACAAAACTACTGGGGAGCTTGTTTTTTATTCCCTTCAAACCTTAACATAATTCAGCAGAAATCATTTCAGAGGAGAAGTGGATCTTTTAAGATTTGTGAAAAGCACACAGGACAGGAAAAGAGATTCAAAACAATAAGATATTCCCTTTCTTTTATGGTCAAGTTGATGTTTTCCTATTTGGAGCTTGTTTAAAAGAACTACGTTAACGCTTCAGGATTCGACCTGCATTTTCCTCATTTTCAAATCTGGCAAATAACAAATATCTACATAGTCAAACATTTCATGGATTTTTTTTTTTGAAGCTTTGAACTACATCCTATAAACACATATCAACAGCGATTGGCCTAGATATTTTCTTTCCTTGTTTCTGCCATATAAGATAGCTTGTTTCTCATTTACAAATCCCTAGGATCAGACTTGCAGGAATGGAAAAAGCAAGTTAGCGAGATAAATTTCTGAGCATATAAAACATCCAGCAAGTGACAGATATTCCCTTCCTTCATTTTTTTTTGGTGTTATGAGGGATTGTTAAGAATAATGCTTTCAGTTTCCCCTGCCATCCAGTTCTGTGTGGCTCACGGCCTCAAGTCTTTGTTAAAAATGAGTAGTTCATCAAGAGTTATTTCTGTTCTACTCTCCTCACAGAGGAAGAACTCAAAATATGACAACATGAAAATAAGCTGCAGAATATTTTGTATTCCTACATGTGATTAGTTTCAAATGTCCGATGTAACTCAATGAAGATAACCACTATTTGAAACATTTTTTCTAACTTCATAGTCATTTCTTTATGTCCAGTTTTCAAAAATAAGTGCAGTTTACAGTACATGTGCTACAAGAAGGAGCAAAAAAAATACTAGCAAACTAGAGGGAAGCTGAAATACTTGCAATAAACTGAGCCCAAATAGTTTACATTTTCAAATCCTGTCACCTATCATCACATGGCCAGTGAGTAGATACATGCAACACCCACACTACACAACACATCATCTCTTATTGGTCAGCCTCTACTCGCCTTCACGGAGATCACAGACTCTGCAAGTCTAGGATGCTAAATTGACTGACAAAGAGTCAGGACAGAAGAAAACACTATTTTAATGAAAATTCCTGCTTCTTTTCTAATTAAATCTACTTTTATTATGAAGCACTTTGATCACTCAGTCAAGGAACATTTCCATCTCCTCCTTTGAAAACAGATACTTGGCTTAAAAGAGCATTCAAAGGTGAGAGTTAGTGGCTGATAGGAGAAATATTACAAGTACACTAGGAGGTTTACTCATGTAAAACTAATAAAAGACTTACTGGTACTGTATAGTTGTCCTATAAAACTTCCCAAAGTTTGTTACTCTTCAAATTTCAAATTTCATATATTTTCTGCAATACAGAAAAGCTGAAGGGGACGCTTAAAAACACTTACTATCTCTGCAGATTTCACTGTATTTGGAAATGCCTTCTGTCTCTTTAATCATCAACTTTGGAAACAGTACAATCAGCCAAAATTAGAAATGCATTCAAGCACACTGACTGTTTAAATATTGCTCCATCAGGTGCCTGGTTAGTGTGTCCAAAAGAATCACAGAGGGTCTAACTACCCCTAGTTATTATTCATCTTCCCATGCTGTAGGATCACTCCAGTCCAGCCTCCCACACTTGAAAATGCAAACTTTTTAAGTTACAGTCATTACCACTTTCTTGGACTGGGAAATTGATTGTTGAAAAATATACCTTCAGAGATGCTTTACATACATTTACTTCAAAATTCTTGATGCATCTGAAGTTCCAGATCTACATTGGCCAAGAACAGTCTACATAAATTGTGTCCTTAATAGAAAAACTCAAAAGCTGAAATAGTCACTATATTTGCAAATAAGTTTCCTCATCTTTGTGTTCTAGAAGGCTGGGTTATCTAATTTCCCTAGATTTCTGTGTCAGAGAAGGTGTGGGGAAGCAAACCAGGAATACAGAAAAGGCAGGACTAGAGGGTCAATGTGGCATAGACTTACTACCTTCTGTCATCCTCAAACCAGGGAAAAGGAATGTGCCAGTTTTAATCAGCCCAAGGAATGAAGGAGCAACTTTTGGACCATTCACAATCACATAGTTTCACCACAGTGACTTTCTTTTTCCCCACTTGCCAGGTGCTTCCAAATTACATTCAGAGTCACTAAGACCAAGGTTTAACTTGTAAATGCAAAATGTATTTTAATCAGTTTGCTTAAACCATGTTTTCTGAGCTCCTGTTTTTTTTCCCCAGTGGATTTATTTAGAGGACATTTATAAATTGAAGCACAATCAAGAAAAAGTATGACATTTTATGGCAGGATTTTCTTGATCAGTTTCACATTATAATAATTCTCTTCTACTCTAGTGTTTATCTCTATGAAGTAAGATATATTTACGAAGGACACTGTTCAGCACATAGTCCTTTACTGGCTCAATAAAAATCACATAGTGTACATTATCTTCCTACATCCAAAGAGCTTACAACATATTTCCTGAAAAAAATCATTATGAATTATAAGTAACTTTCAACCTAAGCAACAACCACCAACATAGTATGGCTTGGAGTTTTCTTTCTCTATAAAATAATTCCTTGAAAGCTTACTCCTAAGCTTGAAAGAGAAGTACCAGGCTGCATAGGTTTGCAGTAAGAATTTTTAAAATGCATGAAAGCAGACCTAATTTCCCATCACAAAAGCAAAGCTCTCAGACAGATGAGTTCATTTCCAGTACTGATGTTATATATTTTATTCTTTCTTTTTATCTCCTTATCTTGACTCCCTATCTGCCTAAGAAAAATTTGAGAGATACAATGATCGTAATTAGCATTCAGCTGATATTTCAGCTGAATTCCCATCTGCAGCATTGTTTTATGTTTATTTCTTAATTCATCCTCTCAGAATATTTCTCATCAAGCACTGTGTACCTCTGATCATACAAGGAAAGAGGTTACCATATAGCAAGAGAGTGTGTTGCAATGCTGAAGAATTTGCTTCTGTGGAGTATGGAAAAAATGGAACTGCACAGACAAAAATAAAAGGAAGGAGAATTAAAAAGTTACAAAACTTAACAGTAGTATGCTGCTTCTGTGGTTGGATATTTGTTAAATTATTTTCCCATTTAGCTATTGATTTTTGTAATGCCAGAGCCTGCAGCACAGAAGAACAAACAGATCAGACCTCCCACTATAGATGTTTATTTTCTAATTAACCAATGCCCAAGGCTGGGTCTGGCTCTTGGAAAAGGCTAGGCAATCAACTTTCCTGTAACTAATAGGAAGAGACAAAAGTTTCTGAAATATGGTGCACAGAGCATGCATAACACATCTTTTCTAGGGATTGCAGAAGGACTCTAAGAACTTTTTCAAACTCATTTCCAGCTCTTAGTTTAGAGATGGCAACCCAGGACAGCAATAGTGGCATTTTTTCCTTCTCCACAAAACAACTTCAACATGACAAAAGGGGATCTGTCACCGAGTTCTACTCAACTAAGAAAATCCAAATATTTTGGAATGGAGCATTAAACGTTTCAAGTGAGGGCTGGAGCTAGAGAGGAGTACAAGATTTATCACAGGCCTAACCACGGTGAGCAACTGCAACTGTTAAGAAATATATTCTAGATGTAAGAACAGCAAAGGGCTTCAGATGATATCAGATGAATTAAGGATTCTCAATGCAGAACATGCTAAAGGGACACACTTGTCACACATACACATAGAAAGAAGTACACCCAAACCTCAGGGCAGAGGTTTGAGCTAGACAACTTCCTCAGCCTTGTTTTTTCTACAGTACTTTGATTTATAGTACCAGAAAGATCATGAAGATAATGATGAGTTTTTTGGCTCACCATTCTGTAAAGGAATGTTCTGTCTTTTGGTTTCACCTCTCAACACTGAACGTACATCTCATTCATGATCTCTTATTCAAAATACAAAAGCAGTTCCTGAGAAAAGGACCTACACACATATCTCTTGATTTGTATCCACTAGATCATAACACAGAATTTTTTAAACATTCATGAGAAACTCTATAGAGGTCCCATGAGAACTTTTTAGACCACATATATTAAACCTAGGTACCTCCAGAATTCATCAGTCTCAGAAATGTGGAAATCTGAATCACATTTTTGAACCTTTACTCTGACATGGCATTTTAAGGTCCATCAAAGCCATAAACACAGCCTGTTATACTTAAAAGCAGACATTCCCACATCATATAGCTCCAAAGAATCTTTTAACTTGATCTGTAGTACAAAGCTATGATAACAATGGGAATACTTTCCTCCTACAAATGCAAGCAATCTAATTTGGTCTCACTTTCTAATCCATCTTTATGAAGTTATTTATAACAAAGACAACCAAATTATTTAAACCAGAATTAAATAATTCACCCCAACTTGGATTTTTCCATCTAGTAGTACGATTTAGAATTGCTGCCACATCTATGTACACTTTTCAGCTTGCCGTTAGAATTAGACATCTTTCTTTGAAGTGGCTGAGTCTACTGCTCAGCATATATAAATAACAGTAGAAAGAGAATGTCATCACCCACATTCACTGCCAATAAACTGAAAAATATTTAAACAAGGGGTCCTGACTCTAATGCCATTTCTTGTTACACAACTGAAGCATTCAAAAGAAAAAATATAGTACAGAATATATTGGCACCTGTAGCACTGGAAGAAGGGGGTTTGCATTTGTACAGTGTATTTGAATGAAAATACAATACAGGCTTTTCTGTGATTAAAAAGAAATCTACCCATGACTAAGTGGACTGCTACACTAGCAAACATTGTAACTGTACAGTCAATTATGCTAGTAGAGGTATCCTGCCATGTATATGTGCAAGACAGCTTTTGAAGGCAGTTACCTCAAATTAGTGTATACCCCCATGTCATCCTCATCAATGGATTGAAAGATCATAACAGAGAAATATTTTAAAAAGTTCTAATGCTGTTTCTTTAGCACCACAGAACTGATTGAATGACTTCTCAGCACCCAGGACCCTTCAGCTAATGACTTAAAGATGGTGGATGCAGAACATTCAAAGGCTACAGTATAATTTTGACAGATTTGCAATGCCAAGTTCAATTATACTCAAAATGTTCACTTATTGAAAAGACAGTACTTTAAAATTAAATATCTGATGATAATAAAAATGTGCCAAGACATTTTGTATTCTAAAACATAGCACAGTACTGAAAAATAAAATTCTACAGGTGTACAGTGAGAGCATTTGTGAGATGAAAGGCCACAAGGAGAGATAAAAACTTCAGTCACTGGCTTTAGGCAAACACACCATCTAAAGCATTTATTCTTATTACAACAAGTATTCAGTTCTATTTTTAAAAAAATATTTTCCCAGTGTACCAAACATGAAAACCCACCCACTCATATTTTTTCAGTCTTGTATCTTCCCTCTCCATTGATCTAAAAATCTGTCCTGTATTTCTACAGTTCCAATTTGCTTAATGCTAAGTTTTAACAAAACAGTTAACTCCTTTATCTGCATCTGAGATTAAGTTCTTGTCAGATATTGTTTGCATCCACAATTAATCTGACACTGAAATTAATGCAGAAATAATATGGTGCCCACCACACACAGCTAGAGACCCAAATTCGCCTGTATTTCCACACACTTTAATCATAAGTGCTCTTTTTTCCCTTTGGTTGATTAGAGGACTAGAAACCTGAGTATAAACAGGAAAGATAAATTTAGAGTTAATGATTCAATTTGTGTTTCTACTTACACCTCTCTAAATCAACACTAATTCCAGTGACTCGAGTGGAACAACTAGGAACAAGATGCTTCTGGATTTTATCTTGCTAAGACAGACAAAGGAACAGAGTTACTTATAACCTTCTCCAGAGACACCTCTTGATCCTAGGTATCTTACTGGATTTTTTCACACAAGCACCAATCAGCTGTACTTGGTTACATATTTATCAAGGTTTTTTTAAAGTAATAAAGAAACCTGAGCACAAAAGACTGTTCTGTATCTATTGGAAGCATGTAACTGGAGAAATGTAGTGGATCTGCTGAATTCTCAGGCAAACAACTTAAGGAATATAAGAAGATTTAAGAATATAAAAACATTTAAGATACTAAACAACTTATCTGAACGGATCTCTTTAAGGGCTAAGGTGGAGGGAGTATACAAGCTCAAATGCTTATGAAATGTTACCTTTGAAGTAAAATGATAGAAAGGTTCCAGACTAGTTTGGCTATGTTAGACACAGAACTCCAGATGACATTTTACTGATAGGCAGATTTACAATGCAAAGATAATCAGTGTGTTACTCTCAATTAAATAATCTTTCCAGGCCACATACTCAGCTTCCTCGCTTTACTGACTTTGTAGGTCAATCAGTAGTTCCACAGACATGAGAGAAGTATCTCCATGTGTTTTTGTGCTATTTAGAAAACTTGGTATACACACTGAACACATAAATCAAGTTTTCCCTTGGTGTTAATATAGCCTAAAAAAAGAACACTTTTTAAACAGTCTTTGACTATTTAAGAAGCAAAATACCTAAACAACTTTATATATGAACTGAAAACTTTGAACCTCTTTAGATTGCAAAAGGGGAAAATGTGTTAATCTTTGCAACCAAAGATACTACAGTTTACAGTGTATTTCTTAACTACCAGTTGTAAATTGCAGCAGGAAAACCAACCACAAACTGGGTATCTCTCATTATGCTGATTAGTTCTGCTCCCGTAAATATTCTGTTTCTCTCACCACTATTTGAGGCTTAAACATTATTCTTTAACAAAGTGAGTAACTAAATGGCTCCTACCTGGTATAGCTGGTAAGACTCCAGACTGTAATATTCCTGTTCCCTAAAGAAAACAGAAAATTTTAGAATCAAAAATCTTTGCAAGAAATAGAAACTTCACAAAATATAGAAGAAAGGTAGAAAAATTGCTTCATCTTCACAAAAAATTAACAAGTGGTTTTAAAATCCAGAACAGACACAAAGATGCTCAGACCTGAAGGTGTTCTAAACGTGTACATGTTGCAAAACCTTTCCGTAAAGGCTAACTAACTTGGCTTTGGATCCCTTGCAAGAATTTTAACAGACACATTGAAGCTTGCACTACTGAATTTCGTTTTATGTTAACACTTGATGGTAATTTTCTTCGCCTAACTCTCCTCTTCCTGTGCTTCCCAAAATTTGTCAATAGAAAAAGAAAGATTATTTTCTTATGAGGAAAGTCTGCAGGAACTGAGGCTGTTTAGTGTAGAGAAGACTGAGGAGGGATCTCATTAATACTTACAAATATCTACATGGTGTCAGGAGATTGGGGCATCCCTTTTTTGCTATTTTATCTAGTGGCAGGATAAGGGGTAATGGAAAGAAGCTGGAGCACAAAAAAAGTTCCATTTAAGCTTTAGGAAAATCTTTTTAACTGTTGAGGTGAGGGAGCCCTGGCACAGGCTGCCCAGGGAGGGTGTGGAGTCTTCTTCTCTGGAGGTTTTCAAAACCCACATGGACTCATTCCTGTGTGACCTGATCTAGATGGACTTGCTTGAGTAGAGGGGTTGGACTGGATGATCTCTAAAAGTCCCTTCCAATCCTACCATTCTGTGATTCTATGATGATTCTATGATTACCTATGTAGAAGTTCAAGTCATGATAATTCCTGCACATTTTCTTATGGCAAACATATTAAGTCCAGAATCTCATTACATGTGATTATCACAAAAAAAGAAAAAACAAACCTGACAGAGCTATCGAAACTATGTTCAATTTCAGTTAAAGTGGAAAGGCTGTCTTTGGTTTTGATACACTTGCAATGAACCAGAAAAAGATTAGACCAGATTATACTGATCTGTTTCAGACAATAAAAATACTCATTAACAGAGCTACCTTCAACCAACTGAGGAGAGGTAAATTGGCTTTTTTAATACAATTATGAAATCTGAAATGCAGAACAACTTTCACCAATGGAATAACACACACCATCCAAGATATTTCTGCCTGATTCTATTACAACCACGGAATCTACAACTTCAGTATTTACTGAGCTTTTATGCTCTCTGTGTATTTTAATGAGACACTGAGTTTAATCAAATTCTTAGAACAGAAGAGAGAGGAAATCAGAAATATGGCCAAGATTTCATTTTTAAAAGAGTAGAAACGTCTCAAAACATTATAGAAAAAGATAGATTAATTTAACCATAGTGGATGTTGTTTCTATAGTTACTGTGAGCCACCACAGAAATTGTTGCTTTCATGTGAAGAATATCAAGAATTATCTACACAGATAAAGAAAAGACAGAGGACTTTATAGTCCATCAAAAGCATTAATTTTTTGTCACTTCTATTTATAGCCAATTGGAAAAATGCTTTTTTGCCTGGCCCAAATAATTCTGTTACTAATACAGAACATAAAAAAATGCATTACACAGCAGAATATTCTCAATTGTGGCAAACATATGAATGGAAATAATGGACAGAAAGCAGAAAATCTGAAAGGATTGAAAAGCTCTTAGAAGAAAGAATTACTTTGGCTCTGCATTTATACACAGTTTCCCAAAGAGGAGTCCCCTTTCATCATTACAAATGTTATATGTAACAGTAATGAAAGAAACACAAAGTAACCTGAATATTTTTATGATTGCTTTTCTTTTCATCTTACAGTTAAGCTTGTTATTCACTAATAGCATACACTCCTATTTGCTAAACAGCTCTGCTCCCCTTGTAAATCCAAGCTATAACTACTTGCCTTACTTGTAAATTTTGTCATTTTTCCCTCCTCTCATTCTCGCACAAATATAGCACTTCTGAGAGAATGAGGATTTTGAAGTCAGCAATGCTGAAATGTTATAAACATTTCAGTTGCAGAAAATTGGGGTTTTTTTTGGTGATGCACTGCTTTAATGTGAGTTAAAATCAATTAGTGAAGCTTTTTAACCTCTGAACATGAGTGAGAATTGAAATCATCATTTGCCCTTTATTTTGCTCATCATATATGACATGGAAGTAACAAAAAATTAAAGAGAGGTCATTTTGTTAAAATAGGTATAGTTTGTTCAACAATAGAGTCTTATTTCATGCCTGGAACTCCTAGTCACTCTTAAAAAAAAATGTTTTCATAAAAATATACAAATTAGGTAAGATGAGAAAGTTGATAAAGGCTAGATAGACAATATCAAATGCTTTGAAAATCATTATTAGAAGATTAGATTATACTTGACAGATACAAAAAGACAAACAGAAATTAGGTGTGAGAAATCAGATGTGGAATGCTGATAAAATAAAATTGAAATTATAGTGAATGGATGAAAGATAAGAATTAACTAAAATAATCAGATGTGATGAGATAAAGCATCAGTTGAAGACAGTAGCAAAAACAGTCTTTTGTTACCATATGATTCTTCCAATCTGTAAGACTGTTGTCTCAATTTCCAGGTCAATATATCCTATTCTATTGCTTCTGCAACTCTGAGGATTCTTGCTGCAACACTCTCTAAGTCAGAGACATTGCTGACAGTGGCTACCACTAAGGCAACTCAATAGAAAGAAAGTGCCAGGAACCAAGAGCTACCATTTAATTCTATAAAGCATGCTTTTGTCATTATGGTGACATAAAGTATAAACCTAAATGCATGGGTTTTCAAATGCAATGTATAATACTTATCTCATCTACTATATCATTACACTAAAGAAAAACAGGGGTAAATGATCTCACTCAAATAGTAATGTCTGTTACACCTGCCACAACATTGAGACAACAACTAACAAAACTAGTCTCAAAATCCTGCAAATCTCATAATTTTTATCCTAAATATCTTTCTGATGTAGATTCTTTTATTTGTGACCCAAGAGCTGAGTCCTGAAGTATGTGATGCATGGTTGTTAGTTCAAACAACCTCATCACTACAACACCCCCAGTAAACGGATATGTACCACTTGTATATCACACATCATGAACTACATGTCCAGTGCTATTTTAGCTCTGGTAGTGATCTGGCTGCTGTCAGATGACAGTCATTTTTGATGTTCTGCTTCCAAATATCTTGGGTAGGGTTCAATGATAGATGTTAGGAGAACCCACTAGTTTGATACGCTGGATCATTATTTATAGGTAAGTTTGGTTGCCCTAAACAGCTAAGCAAAACCTTGGCATTCATTTCTCTGTGCAAATAACCATCATAGTACAAAATTCTTTTAACAATCAAAACAGGATTACTCTCTTTTTTTGGTTTATTTTTGATATATCTTTGTCTCCATTTTTTTTTTTGAAGTTTCATTTTCTTTCATTCCAAGTTTCATTCACTTTGAATGTCATCAAATATATGATTTACCAGTTCAGTTCTCATTTTAAAAAATCACCCCACACAGAGAGCAGCATTTCTAACTTTCTCAATTTGCACAGACTATGCACCCAATCCTGCCTTGCTTCTGCTAATGGCAGGTTCAGTATTTGAATACAAGATCTGTCCCAAAATCCAGACCTTCCAGTAAGAGCTGCATGACAGGGTTCAAAGATACTGTACTGCTCAATTTCCTGGTTTTGGAAGAAGTTTTGCCAGATTCCCAGTGACAAAAGGCATCACAATTGCTTTGTAACCTCATTTCCGTGGTGTAAAAGGGAGTCAGGAACTTAAGACTCAAATGGACAGAAAAATAAAGAAGGAAAATATTGTTCTAAGGCTGTTACTGACTCTAAGGATAGGAACAGATAGATAGCTGTTTCACATAAAGTATGTCTTTTCAAAGAACCACAACATTTTTGTTTCATATTTTTCCTCCTAAAAAGGAGGAAACCACACTTCCAAGAAAAAGTAGATCAGCTTCTGTGCATTGTAATGCTGAGCTGGGCTCCATCATTTCTGGCAAGAGGAATGAAATACCATTTGCCTGATAACTGTCAACATTTCAGACACACCTCATCAGTCACAGCTTATGTAATTCCCTTTGTGTATCTTTAGAAATAAAGCTTTCATTTCAGCTCATCTAAGTTTGGCAGCTTTTTATAGTTCCATTATTCTCAACCTAATAAGAGAGCCCTCAGCACAGGAAAGACACAGACCTGTTGGAGCAGTTCCAGAGGAGGCCATAGAAATGATCAGAGGGCTGGAGCTCTTCTCCTGTGAGGAAAGGCTGAGAGTATTGGGGTTTTTCAGCTTGAAGAAGGTAAAGCTTTTGGGAGGCCTTATAGCAGACTCTCAACACTTAAAAAAACACTTAAGAAAGATGGAGACAGAACTTTTTTTATAGGGCCTGTAGTGATGAGACAAGAGGTAATGGTTTTAAATCATATGGTTTTAAACTATAAGAAGCTAGATTCAGGCTAGATTTAAGGAAGAATTTTTTTTACAATGAGGATGCTGAAACACTGGGACAACTTTCCCAGAGAAGTGGTCAATGCTCTATCACCAGAAACCTTCAAAGTCAGGTTAGGCAGGGCTCTGAGCAACATGATTAAGCGCATGATGTCCCTACTCAATGCAAGGGCATTGGACTACATCACTGTTAAAGGTCCCTTCCTATCTAAACTATTCTATGATTTTTAGGTGTCATTTGCTTTGGTCTAAGAACATGTATGAATATTTGTCCAAATCTGAGTCCCCAGAGCGGAAGAAGAAAGGCTCAGCATAAATGAGAGGCTCCCAGACTCTTCTTGCTATGAAAAAGGAATCTGTAGTAAACAGCAGTAGAAGTTGTTTGCACTGTGAGATTTTTTTTTTCAGCACATAAACACCCTCATAAACAGAGAGGAGGGACTGCAACATTGGTCAGATGCTTAATTTTCATAGAGAAAATGATACAGGGGATTTTTTTCCCTCCCCTCCCTTCCTTTTTGTGCAGTATCAAGGTCATGAAAAAATATTAATTTTTTAAAAAGAAAACCATCTAAATCATGACTCAAAATCCAGAGGAATTCAGAACTTTCCAGCAGAAACTGTGAAGCAGACTTCTCTAACAACGAACACTCTCATGCCTGTCGGATACAGCTGGAGGCCCTTCAGCACAATCTCTCTGACTGCCTCATAGAGTTTGTATGTAGAAGGAGGCAGCAGATTACAGTTAAATTATATAGCTTATGTGTGGCAACAGTATCTCAAACTCTTAGCAACTGACAAAGGAGCAAAGGACTCAATGAGAAATTGTGAATGGAGATTTTGGAATCAGCAGCAGAAAATAAGAAAGTGTCAATAGCTTTTAGAAATGGAAAACCAAAAGACTTTAACATGTGTGAAGGTTTGAAAAGATCAAATATGTCAGAAAAACAAAACAAACCCAAAAAAAATCAGAAGTGAGTGCCTAAACTGGCAGTTAAGGTATTTTCCTCACAAGAATTAAACACTATGACTTATTCTTGGAGCAAATTAGCAGAAAAGATTAAAGCTGGAATGCTTAGGCAGTCATGGGGTGGGGGGGGGAGGGAAAGAGTTCCCAGGAAAGGTCAATAAATATGGACACATGGAGCAACCTTTAAAGGTCATCTGCTTTGACAGGCTGTTTCACAATGCCCAGCAGTTGACCATATTCTAAACAAAAGATAGAAAAATTACTAAACTCTAAGATCCTTAATAACAACTCCAAATGAAAGAGAAACTTCAGACCGTGCCATGCTTCAGGTGCAAGGCTCTGATTTCAGCCACAAATTTGTGATTACTCAGCTTCATCTGTCACAAGCCAACTGTCGGCTTACAGAAAGACTGCTGAAGTCAGTGCAGAAACATCTCGGTTTGTGCAGCCAAGGCCAAACACCAGCTATTTTCTAAAGCATGAAGCTGGCAATTTCAGTGGCACTGGCAAGCTATGCTCAGTGCACAATAGAATAAACCTTCTAAAATCTGTGGGATAATCACAGCTCAACTTGTCTACAAGTTACAGGTGTTGTTTAAAGAACAATAGATGAGAAAGAATTAATCGTGTTGCTTAGTTGTAGTCCAAGTTTGTGTACTCATCCTGTCTCTCTCATGCTTTTACAGAGAAATTCTTTAACTGTGGTTTGGATATGCTCCTGTGGAAAGGGGCCCCTTCTTGCTGTGGGCTTCCCAGCTGCCCACAGCCATGAAGCATTTGCCATTCAACCCAGAAGGACATAGCATCAGAAATGCTCTGAAAATTGCACAAGTTTCCTTTAGTATACTGTGATACCCTCCACTTAAGGGCAATGAAAAAAAGCCTGGCCAAGTCCTCTGCCACAGCAACTACAAAAGCCAGTATATGGATTCAGTTGCCCAGCCTCCACCCTGAGACAAAAGGCACCTCCAGCAGCCAGCTAGCAGCAACAGCCCTGGAATTCAGATGGTAGGAGCCTCGACTGCAATGCTGAAGGGTCAAATTTCAAGCTCTGCTACTGATAATGTATGGGATGGGGAAGCTGACACAGCAACAAGGCACAAGATTTGTTCTTGTCTTTTTGCTTTTACTACATACCAAAGAGTGTGCTGAACAACTGGACTGTAATGCAATTACATGGTCACATACCACTTTTTCCATGGGACATCTGCCTCATTCACTGCACAGGAGGGACACATGTGTGGCTAAAATCAAGATGGCATGAGCAGCTGTAAATCTGTCAATTCCTTAACAGTGTGAGGCTTAACTTTTCAACCTAAATAACATCCTTTTAACATCACATACATATCTCATTATATACAAAAGTATTTAGATAGAATTCTAAAGGAAACAGCTGTGCCATATCACTCAATGCATATGAATACCTGGTGTAAACACACTATTGAAGTTTGTATCTGTTTCCAGGCACTACTACAGGTCAAGCTTGCATACTGGTACACAAAAACCAAAATTGAGAGTACATACTGCTGACTCAAATCAATAACAATCACTTGAAATAGAAAGCAAAGTTATGAAGGCACAAAATACCAAACCAACATAAACTGTTCTAACATCAATATCAATTAGATAGATTTTGGTTTTGGTTTACAATTTATGAATATGATGGGCTCGTATCAGACAAGGTTACTAAATACTGCTGTGAATTTGAGAACCTGTCCTACTTGACCACAGGTTAAAGTCATAAGCACTGGTTCCTACACAGGTAAAAGGACTTCAATATATCATAGAGGTTTTGTAAAGACAGATACAGATATAGTGACAAGCTGCAGAGAGATACTACAGTGACAAACTCTCCAGGTAGATGTGTATAAGCAACTCAAATGTAAATGTGGACACTACTGATTATGAATATTTCTGATCTCATCTAAGCTTTGTGACAGACCTCACAGCACAAAGACACTGTGGAGATACAGGAGGACTTTTACAGCATGAGCCATTATTAGGCTGAGGAATTCAGACAATCAGAAGTAATTGCCATGACATGACCTATTGTCTCCAAGACCCTTTTAAATTCAATGTTGTTTGATTAATATGACTAAATTCGTGCAGGAGTTTAGTAGGCAGGAACTAAAACCAATTTATAATGAAAAATAAAACCACCATATGCAAATGTCATAGGGTATATTCATAAAACTTGACAACTTGGGCGCAGCATCTCCTAATTTCAGAGTACAAACACACCTGTGAATTAGTGCATAATGAAATGTGTTCACATTAGCCTTCACTGCCTCATCTTTCACCAGATGTATCTCAAAACAATAAATCTGCCATTCAGAACATGAAAGACTCTTTACATGATTGCCATTAAAATAAACCATCCAATACACCCAGCTCAGAAATAGTAACTTCTTGTTTTCTGGCTAGGAGGTCTAAGATCCAAGACAAATATCTCGATACAGTCTAAAGTTCAGCATATCATATATTCTTAGGGCCAAAGTAAAGATGGACAGTTTCCTAGAGTAATAAAAATCAGCTGCATTGTTCCCCCTATCTCCTCAGTTGAGCTGTCATCATTTACAGTAACAGAAGATCTGTTCTGGAATTTTATGGAAAGGAACAATTTTCAATTTAAGCATGAGACACGCAGCAGATTTTCTGATTCAAGTTAATGTTGCCAACTTCTTAGAGATGTTTTCATAGCAACATTACATTCCCTTTTCCACTTTTTAGAGCCTTGTTCAGCTTGGCTCCTGTTAGTTAAACCAACTCTCCTAAGGTACATGCAGAAACTCCAGCTGTAATGCTTAAGCAAAAGAACTTGAAGCACACATTTGCCCTGGCTGTTGAAGGTTCACCAATGCATCCACAACATTGCTTTGTCCAGTCACACTTGCAGAGTTGAACACAGGTGCTGTTATTCAGCATGCAGCTTAATAATACCATATACAGTAGCCTTAGCCATGCAAAAAAGACAGGATATGTTTTCTCTTTCAGAAGTGGTAAGGACATTATGAAAAGTTAGATGTTTATGAAAAATACAAAATCAACATTAACTAGAATTGGTCATACATTTTTACTGTCATAGAAAGACAGTAAAATTGCAGGCATCTCTGCCTACAGCTCTATTGTAATGTGAAAAGAAGATTATTTTAAACTGAATGCAGTCCAGATAACTGTGGGGGAAAATCTTTCGTATTTATGCAAGATGGTTTTTTCCTCCTCTTTATTTTTAATAGAGACTGACACTTCTAAAGTCCTTTGAGGTGCAAGGGAATCAAAGTAACGTACACAAAGGCAAAGACACTTCAATTCCATGTACTCTGGTTTATATTCCAATTTCCAACAGAGGGTAGCATTACACTACTATAAGAACATTTCATATTGAAAATACACTCAGTTTCCCCACATTTGTTAGCCTGAGCTTCCTTGTACAATAGATCTGTTAATTTCCACTCATTCTGTACCAAGTGAAAAATCACTCCAGGCAAAGATTCCAGTTAAACTGGAATCAGATAAATCTCGAATGAGGCCCAAACACATGTGATTAACAGCAGAAATGGCTCTGCTGTGCAGATAATAACCAATGTGTTGTTCTCTCATTCTTCTTGCTCAGCATTTAAAGGAAACGGGAGAGGCAAGGTGCTCATAGGTTAGGCACACCACCTCACACGATCCATTTCTTTCGTATTTTTAAAGTTCACAAGACTAACTGTGCATCTCAGTACTACAGAAATACCTGTGAGATTAAGAGGGCTTGGTAGATGGGAAGTGTTGTTCTACATGTTCTTAGAATAGCACATCCCAGTAGAAACAGAGTTCTGCTGCAGTAGGAGTGTTAGCTCATTTCAACATTTTAAAAGTCAATACCAACGTACTGCTTATCAGGAAGCTTGGAGAGACTGAAAATAAATGGAAAGGACAATCTTTAACATACACAAATATGTGCACATGTTCTCACAAAGGGATTCAGATAGCCTTACTCTCTTGATTATCAGAGGAGCAATGTATGGCAAGGTTACACAAAGAAACGTGTAAGACAAAAGGTCTAATAATCCATTCATTTATTGACATTTCTTCTCTGATGAGGAAAGGGGAACAAGCTTCATCTAATGTCCACAAGAGACAATTTACAATTGCCGGTGGAAAACAGGTCTTTAGCCACCGAGAAGTATCCTAACTTACTACAGCTGTTCTTGTCAAAAAGTTTCTGCTTAACAAAAAACTAACTCCACCAATCATACAAAAACACGTAAAGTATCCCTTTTACTCTGGTCTTCTGCTTTACAATAAGATCAAAAATCCAAGTCACCCATGCATGAAGAAACGGGATTCTTCTTTACAAATAAAGAGTTTAGCTGTAGTGACAAACAATAAATAGAGTAGGACTGGGCTGTGAAACTATTTTACAAGCTTGCGAAGTGAAATCTCAGATGTCAGTAACAAATTAAACCTACCTCTATAGAGTCTTAGAGATGAAGAAAGTTTATGTTAAGCTGTAATAATAATTTTGAAACATTCACCTAGGGACTGTCCTAAGGAAAGTCTTTTCCTCGTACTTCCTCCAAATAGTGTTGTTCCACAGTGTGAGCTTAGCTTGTGCTTGCACTAAAAATACACTTGGGTCTGTTTTGTAGCCGATGGAGCTATGCCAATTTACATTAGACTGGTTATTTGATTCCTTCCTTCCAGTCCATTCCACATAAAGACACGAAGAAAAGAATCCTTGTTATAACCTGTGCATCCTGCTCCACACAGAGAGAACACTAGAGTGGGCTCAATTACGTGCCTGTGAAGAATAAAAATGCAAGCCTTGCAATGTGATCTTTGCAGTGATTTTCCTTCTTTTACAACCTCACACGTACAGCTAATGTTAGTTGACTTCTCCCTGAAAATAATCATTAGCAAGATAATCAATGATCATCATTGCAAAGAGATGGATGGAACTAAGAGGACAAATAAGGGAGAGAACGCTCAAAATAGTAAAATTAAGACAAGTGTTTTACTTCATCCCCAGCCCATCACTGAAATTATGGTTTGTCAAAGGTAATGAAACTATAATTAAACTGCACAGCTTCAAAGGATACAGATACTTAACTATGCATGGGGGCTGCTCACAGGCTTCTCTATTGGAGAGCACTGCAATAAATTATTAGGTATAATTATTTCTGTAGTTTTTCCAAAGCTTTCTATAGCAGTTATCTCCATAGCACCTGTGTTCTTCTTGACTTTATGTCTCAAGGAATGAGATGAATTGGCAAACTTCATGTGGAAATCCTCGTGATACAGAGGATTCAAGTTACTAGCTCTGATATAGCCCACTTAGCACTTCTCTGTCCTTGCAATAAACTGATCTGGAAAAGGTTTATATTTCCTTAATATTTTCCAGGCTCAGATTTCTTATACATTCAAAATTGCTTCCAATCAGCATTGAATTAGCAGAGGATACCATAGAATCCAGACTACTGCAGAGGATGTGGCTAGGGTGGAGGGAACACAGCCAAAGTTCATGTCCCACTGATTCTCAGCTGTCGAAACAGTCATTTCACTTGATTGACAGCTGGCTGCTGCAGTTTATACTGTGAATAGCCCAATATCCTCATGTGACAAGACTTAGGAGCACCAAGTCAACTTTAAAGCCCTTTTTCTATCTACCTTTTGGACTCTTGTTCAAAGCAGTTTCTCTGAACTGCTTCAGAGAAAGTCTCAAGGGCTGCTTTCTTGCATATATATATATACACCTTTTTTTCAGAAAGGAAACATGGAAATACATAAAAGATAACACCAAGGAAGAGCTTGTATGCAGTAATGGCAATTTACTACAGTCTAGAATCTGTTTGTAAGACTGCTTTTTAATCACTCCATCCTGGCTGTCATTTATCATGTAGATCACATTAATTGTTTTGATTTTAACATCCCCATCTCACCTGAGGAAGCTGAATCTAACTTTTACATACACACAAGCATTATGTGTCGTTACATAGTGATGCATCAAACCACTGGAGATTAAGCAAAGGGGAGGGGAAAAACAACAGTAGCTCCACATAACATTTTTTTCCACACTGCTGTCTTACAAGTTGAATTACTCCCTGAAGAAAGTTAAGAGACCTTCAAGCAACCCTTCAAGATTCGGAATGTTATTGCACAAGCAAGGATGGCTGGAATGCAAGGAACTCTCTTCCTCCACAATGTCATTTAGGAACAGAACAGAAAATATTGTTTGCAACTGGTAAAAAGCAACATAGAGATCATTTTTACAGCATGAAAAAAAATGCTTAGCTAGTCAGCTGTAGTAACTTTAAGGTTTCAGTGTGTCATCTTGTTTCTGACCCAAATTTCCTACACTTTGAGCTGAGTTTTGCCAGCATCAAGGAAACTCAACAGGAAGTATCTACTTAAGATGGAACAACTGACTACCTGAAATACTAACTGCTGATCTACGGACAGCTTGAACTGCTTCAGAAGGTCCCTATGGTAATCTGCTCTCATACCTCTTACTGAGAAAGAGCTCAAAGTTTTACTTAATCCCAATTTAGACTAAATAGCTTTGGATCTAAAAAAAAATTAATAAACAAATAAATCATTGCATAAAAAACATTTGCAAAATAAGATCTGATGCAACATGCATCTCTATAAGGATTCAAGAAAAGAATACATGAAGAAAACATAATACAATCGTGAGGGTCTTTTCTTCCTCTGTTGTTACAACGTGGCTTGATTTTCAATCATATCCTCAAATATGTTCTTGATATCTTATTCCTTTCTAAATCCTAAAAAAATTGCTCAACCCTCAGGCTAATCCCATGCTTTGAAATAACTGATTTTCAACTGCCATGTCCTCAGTTGTAGACTATCTGAATCCACTGAATATAAAGGTTCCTGCATTAATAACTTCTCTCCAGCACCTCTACAGTTCTTGAATAACACCGTTCTTCAAGCTCAATTTCATACATAAAAGCTGTCGAAATGACATATTCAGTGTCACTGCCCTGTGATCTTTCATTAAACAGGAAATGTCTTTGAACTATTGAAGTTATAAAAATTAGTAATAGACTTCACAGCATCTTTAAAATATAATTGTAGAGCAACTGCTCCATCCTGGCAGGTTGAATTTCTTTAGTAAGTTATTGAATTCCTTTTCTGTTCACAGATCACTTGAAAGGCAAACAGATTTCTGCCTCTCTCACTGCAGCCTGGAAAACCTCACATTTAATAAAATTTTTAGCACTTGATAGAAATGTCTGCATTCAAAATACTGTGGAAACACCATCCCTTCAGTCACAACAACAGCCTTGGGAAGTACACATTATCCAGATACAGGTAGTTATACAACCAGGTAGACTGAAGTAAGCTGGTTTTAGCCACAATAATAAAACTTTAACACAAAATTCCAGGATCAGTCCAAATCTCTAGCTTCTTGCCTCTCTTGCATACTCTGGAATTCTCCTCCTATTTAAAATAAGACTCTGCCCAAAACACCACCATCCACACTTTGGCATCACAAATTGCTGCCTGGAGTCTGCAGCAGATGACAATCTTTATAGCACAGCATGTAGGTTTGTAAAATGCATCCAACACTAAGCCCAGCAGGACGAGAACACCAGCATTTAGCATGGATTTCATTTTATTTCCTGAGGTCCAGAGCAATCAACCCCCCTCTCTCACTATGGGACACGGATTGAAGTCAGTCTCTCTTAAACATCAAAGATCCATCTAATTTCTTTTAACTCACACACAGCCTGATTCTTTTATGAAGCAAATGCTTTAATTACACTGATTTCAGTGGGCCTGCTTTTAAGTCCATTAGAGGAAAACCTGCAACAAGGTTTCTGCTGACCCCAGTGGGACAGTTTGGTCAGGACTGTACAAGTCTATGAGAAGAAGATTTGTCAATCCCATCTACTGTGTCACTCTTTAAAGAATTCCCTTTCCTTTCACCTCTGAACAAGATCCCTAGCATTTCAGCAGAAGCACTCATAACTATGCAAAATAAAGCAATGTATAAAACAGCAAGGCAGCTTTAAAACAGTCCATCCTGAAAACCCTTCCACGGGCATTTCTATACCAAAACTGCTTACCCACATTTTCTCACTCCTATTTGTGGGTAGTATTCATTCCTTTCTGAACATATAGACATTCTTCAGTACCTCAAACAGGTTTTAGGGTAGTTTTTTGTGGAGCAGGTAATAAACAGTTTGCTATTCAGTGGAGTTATTGCCACACTTGCTATTTTCTTGCTAACAATGGCCAAAACCCCATTACTTGTCTAATGATGTCATTACCGTATTATTAAACTTCACTCAGTCAACTTAAGGAAAAAAAAATGTTTTTTATGAATAAACTAATTCAACTTGTTATAAGGTTGCCTAGCTATGTTAGAAAGAATTCGCCTACATCACCACCTCTACATGACTACTTCCTTAAAGATCCAACCTGATTACAGGTCCATATGGGACATTCTCAGGCAGACTGAAAGTATTTCCATAGATATCTTGAATTCACATATACATATTGGGCATCTTGAATTATCAAAACTAATTCCATGGGTTGCAGACAAGTTTAAGCATACTTTGTGTAATTTTGCTGGAACACATGTCATCCTTCTAATTTGCATACTTTCAGTTTTAAGTGGTTCTGTCAAAAAGAGTTGGTAGGAAAGGTCGCACCCCTACTGAGCATCTACTTTCAGTCCTCTCATCTGCTCACAGTGAGCTGCTGACAACCCTCCAGATATCCCATCCAAATGATTGCCATGCTACTGACACTCGCCAATTCCTTCTGAGCCATGCTATTACTTTTATATCAGGGAGAGTTAATAAAAATCCAGTATTCTCTTCGTAGCTTTCTTTAAACCACGATCTTAAAAATACAATGTTCATAGACATCACAAACATTTCACAGAAATGCAAGTCAAAGAATTGAGGGTTTTTAAAAATAACGTTGTGATTTGCAGAAAGAGATGAACCATATGGGAATCAAACCTGGGAATCTTAATCCAGGGTTGCCACTGGAGTTACTTGCTCATTGAGTTCAGCTCAATGTAATCCATGCTTTCCTAATTTAATTTTGAGGTTTTCTTCCTCTGTAGGTGAATTCTACTTTCTCCCTTTCAGAAAAAGACAGAAGGTGCCTGCTAACACTTTATAAGATTATGTAGAATTTTTCCAGAAAGAAATGGGTTTCTATTTATTATAAAAAAAACAGAAAAAAACCTTTCCTTCTTCCCATTTTGGCCTCGTTGCAAGCAATTTGATAAATCTATTTACAACTACATCAAAAACCCCACAAACTCTACATTCCAAAACGAGTAATTTTTTACAGCTTTTATTGTCAGACTCCTCCTCCTCTTCCAAACATTTCTTTGTCTCTTCAGAAAAGCTACTGCTCCGAACAGAGGATTAAGTAGCCATCAGCTGTAGTAATATTAATAGCTATTGTTCAGCATGATTGTATTTAGGGGAGGAAGTAAATAAATGTCAATATCTGGTCAATATCTTCACTGGCTCTTTGACAGAACAGCAATCCACCAACACCTCTATTTAGTACACAAGAATGAATCCTGCTGAGCTACATTGTCTGCATTCCCTCATTTAGGAAAGATGCTCCCTTCTCTTGGCATTATTAATATTGTTTTACTTACCAGTGCTTCTGTGGTAGGCACTTCTTTTCCCATTACAGATCATAGGCTATCTGTTTCCCTAAGTGCCTGATCCCAAGTGCTGAGATCTTAATTATTATTTTGAATTCAGATTAGAACCTTTATTCTTAACACAAATGCTATGGAGATTCCTTCATGATAGATGAAGAGTATCTTATTTTTTAGGTAAGAGCTCAGGCAGCCTCCTACGGGGCCAAAAGCAAGTCAGATCTGTACAGTTCTGGTAGAGTTGACCTGTCTTGTATTTTACTGTGACATCTCAAATCCAAAATCATAACAACTATTAAGTGGCCTCCTCCATGCAAAGCTTTGGAAGAGCTGGGTCACTTCTATGAGCCCTTACTAGCACAGTGAAATAAAAGAAAGCTGGGTCTCTTCTTCAGTACATAGGAGTGAAGCTTATTGCGAAAAATCATTATACTATTGTACAAAATAACAGTGGTAAACTGGGAAGAAGAAGAAAATCTTCCTTCCCCTATGAACTGCTGATAAACATCATCTCAACCCAGTGTATAAAACAGACCCAAGAGCACCTGTGTAAGAGAAGAGAAGTTAACACAGTGCTAGACTTGGGGTCCTGGCCAAAAGTACAAAAAGGAAAACAAAACAAATCAAGCTCTAAGCCTGACACTATACCCACTTCTTTCATGCCCCTTTCTTCTACCAGTTTCAACTGAAGAACATACTTTTGCTCCAGTCTTTGATTCGCACAGGTCTATGTGCTTTTGTCAGCACAACCAGCTCTAGAAATGACTGCATTTCATTGTCAAGGACAGCAGCCATCATAGATTTCTTCCATTTCAGGAAGATGTTATGGGGAAACCGGTATTTTAAAGATGCCTTTGGAGCTGTGAAAAGCCAAAAAAAAAAAAAAAAACACCACTGCTTTATTGTAAAAAATTCAGAGTCTTTTACAATAACTGTAATGTAAGTAAAATGCCAGATTGTCAAATCATTGTCCCGTGCAGTCACCTCATTTAGTGGTGATCCATATTATGGAAGATACACCTCACTGCAGCTTAATGTATAACTGTCAGGACTTTCAGAAAAACAGTTGGAGTTAAATCTTAAGAGAGCACAAATACAAGTTTTCTAGTTCATGCCAATAGTCCCCAGAATCAATGGTCATCAAAGCACACAAGAACCTCACAAATACACAGTCACTGCTCGGGTCAATAATGCTGATGACTGACTTCCAGATTCCTCTAAGGTGAGGAAAACTGTTCCTGTTACAGTTTTGACAGGATGTGTGTTGCCTAACTGCCCAGAGTTCTGAGATTAAAGCACAAATAGAAATAATGCTCTAGAAGATGACAAATGCATCCTTTTCAACTGAGAATTTAGACAGTTTGTAGCTTTTTTGAGGAAGCATAAAATGTCACACCATCACACATCAAAACTGTAAAAAAAGAAAAACTAAATCTTCGAAAAGAGATGTAAAAGGTGTGTAATTACAAATAATGGTGTTCTTTCAGAGGAAGCAGGGAAATAAACACACTACAAGATAAACACATAAAGTATTCAGTCTCATGGGGAGAGAGGTATTTGCTACAATAGGAAAAAAAAGAGATACATGAAACTTGTATATAACAATATATTGAGATTTCTTTAGGATCTATTTTCATAATAAGAGTCTGATTAGAAGCCAAAAATAACCCAAAACATTCTCACTTACACAGATATGTCAATGCAGTTGGCAGTCTCAAATCTCACTACACACGTTTAGAGCTTGCAGGCCTTCCCTCCTGCCGCCTTCCAAAGAAGCGTCCACAATGAAAGGACACACATCAGCTAAAGCCAAGGTTAAGCGCATTGCACAGGGATTGGAAGATCAAGGCTGTACTCCCAACCAGTTACAGACTGTTCATGACTTTGGTTAAATCACTCCAGGCAAGACCACAAAACAGACCTCAGTGCAAGATGTTCTTCAGAATTTAAGTCCCTTTTCTGCCTGAGGACATATCAGCCTTGCCTCTCCCTGGTCTATGAAATACAATAGAAACACAGATATTCATAGTAGTGGTAGATATACTCAGCAACTCCACGCTCACAGAAAGCTGCATGTGATCAACAAGCCCTGCAAGAGCTGCAGGATTATACAGAGTAAAGGGCCTGCTCAGGATTCACAGTACAGACATGTACATCCCATCCCTTTTGCATCCCTGTGATGCAAAATAAAGCAGTTCCTACAGAACAGACTAAAAGAGGTCAATTTTCTACCAGCTAATCAAAGAAACTCCCCACTTAAACCAAGATTCGCATGCTCCCATATTGTGCATGAAAGGGCTCTTATCTGCTCAGTGTTGGGCATCCTGCTATCTGACAAAACCCTGAACTCTTTTGTACACCCTGACCTCAGCATTCCTGTATTTCTACCACAGAAATGCTGAGAGATCCAATATTTGAGGCATGCAGTTACCGTGGTAGCAGGAGCCATACAAAAATACCTCACAGAAGATTTGGGTAGGCCAGCTCCTAATTTGAGACCATTGTCTCCAAGGAGGTTTTGACACTTTCACATATCAACTAAAGTAGGTGGCTAAATACCAAAACAGGATTGATGACAACAGCCATAAACAAACTGACACTTTCTTTTCTCCTCTATCATGGCAAGTTAACTACAAAAGCAGCAATTAATACTATATTTCTACATACATAATCATTCTCACTGACGTAAATACAAGTTTAGGGTGAGCTGGACATACATAAAAGTCATTCCTACTAATAGGCACATGTTGAGCTGTCAACAGTGATTTGAGTATAAGTCTAAGTAGTGTGAAGAGACAGCCATAAACTTTCCATATTAACTCAAACTTACAATAAGATGAGGGTCAGGGGACAAAAAAAACACAGTAAAACTAAATCCAGTACTTATCAGATGGAAAAGGACAAAACCAGTTGGAAAATCAGTTTATTTTTCAGACTTCTAAGAAAATTTACAAACAATGGTGGTGTAAAAAAAAGAGACAACCTATAAAAAAAAGGTTGACAATTTCTCAAATGAAGTTACAGAGCAAGAAGTGTACAATGAAATTCTATGCATCAAATTAGTGTTTGCTAAGTAGCTGAAGATGTAATAAGTCTAATAATAAATCTCTACAACTTACTCAGAAATCCCAGAACAACTCAACATTTGCAGCTTAAAATATACTTACAAAACACAAAGAATTCATCTCTGCAATCAGCTGTAGCACTGAAACCACCTCAGCAAAAGTTACATAGCAGAAGCATACCTTGTGAAGTTTGTAAAGAAGGACATCTTGAGCACACTACAGTAACATACAACAGAGAGTAAAACACCCTGCATGCTTGCTTATTAACCCCCAAATCTATTAAAGAATACAATATAGAAATAATTGAAGCAATATTTAATGACTTTCTTCATGCTGATTCTATTCTTCATCCAGAGTGAAACAAAGAGCTCTCCTTGCCCTATTTTCTGTTCAAACCTTGGCACTCTTCTAGGGTATGTTCTCCCTATGTTCATCATCATCCTTGTCATTAATGAAGCAGGCAGTTCTCAACCAAGTCACTTCTCATCACAAATGACACCATACCTTCTACATCCGCATATCTTCACTCTGCAACCTATCCCCAACTCTTCACGTTCTGAACTTCAAACCACACACAGACAACATGCCCAAATTTAACCTTGATTTGCCAAAGTTTACATACAGAGCAGAAAACAAACCGATGCTGTAGACTTTCCTCTGCTCCGGTCGCTCACTTTAAATAGCAGGCATTTAAAAAACATCAACATCATTAAATTAACAGCTTCACTTGAAATTGCAAAGGAACTCCAAACACTGGCACACTAAAGCTCTTTGAGCATAAATTTGAATAAACATGAAAACCTAGTGTCTTCATTAATCCACAAATCAACTCCTCCTGGCCCTAACTGCATCTTACACATATTCTGCTAGAGCATGATTATTTTTAGTTACAGTGTATGGATTTGTGCTTTCACTGTATTCATCATGAGAAAAGCCAAAGACAGTGTCCATTTAATACTGCTAAAATAACACATCTTGACAGCTCAGGGCAATGTATCAAAAGGTTATTTTTTTTCTTTCAAATGTGAAAACAAACCCATGAATCATTCCATTTAATGAGACTTCTTTCCCAACTGCGTATGAATGGGTAGAAAAAAGAAGGTAAAAAGCAGATGTGCATATCTCATGCTAAAACAAGGGTTAGTAAGAGGGTTGCAACAGTGTTTCCCTTACTAATTTTGTTTAAATACTGACAATGGCTGAAATTCTTGCCAACTGAAATTATTAGGGCAACTAGAAACACCATAAAAACTGACAGCACTTTACAATGAAAGATGTGGGTGTGTATGTTCTCGGGGTCAACAGGCAGTTAAAAAGGTTACATAACTTAGCCTTTAAAGATATACAGTGGAATACTGACTTTCATTTTCTATCAGGGGCATCCAAGGTAAACTTTGATGAATTCATGCCTAAACTGAAAATTCAGATCACTCAGAAACATTTAGACTGTATGTGCTAACTGTACCTTAACAAATTCTTTCCCTCTAACCTTCCCAGCCTTTCAACAGCTCACCAACACAAGCAGCTTTATCTTCTTCTACTTTAGCAAACACATCAGAAAAAAAAGTCTTCTCCAGAATGGATAAAAATAGATACTTGTTCTTCATACAATGTATAATTAATATATAAAGCTTACTGCCATAAAAAACCAAGAATTTAGCAAGGTTCAAAAAGAATTTCAATCAAAGTCATAGCAACAGATAGTTGCAAATGTGTTTAGAAAGGCACACTTTAGGTTTTAAGTCTTTATGAGACTGGTAATCAAAAATAATTTTTCCTGCAAATACATTGTAATAGACCATTGGTGAATTTTTGCTTATTTTCTCTAAAGTCTCTGTCATTGGTCAGTGATAACAGTGGATTAGTTGATCATCTATGGACTGCCATGCTGACTCAACTATCTTTTCTTTCTCCAGCAGGAAGTTTTGCTCATCTGGCCTCTCGTGCAAGACATGCTCAAACTACAATGATAAAATGAAAACATCCATAAAGTAAAAATATGCACTGTGGTCACCTTAAGAGCAGCACATACTGTTTGACTTCCCTTCTCTCTTCTTTTGAAATACCAGCAGCAAGATAGATTAGTGTCTTTCGTGATAGATTACTATTATACAACAAATTCAGCACTCTTGGTGTCCGTAAAGCTTCTATCTGGGTCACTGTAAGCCACTCACATACACCCAAAGCCAAAACTGGTCAATTTAATGACTGATGACCTATGTTGTTCATTGCTTTCTTGATGAGGCACACCTTTGGAAGAAACTGTGTGCTCAGCCTCACAACTTCAGCATAAACAACACAAAAGTTATTACCTGTTCAAATTATAAAGGAAAAAATAGTACTTACGACCTGCAACTTAAGTCATTTTAAAAGAATCATGCTATAGTAAGTAAAGCTTGTTAGCATCTGCTCAGTGTTAGGTATTTACCTTTAGTCCACCACAGATTGGACAAGCTGAAAAAAGAGCTCTTGTCATCCCAAGGTGGGGGCTACATGTGTCACAGGGGTCAGCTGAGGCCCCACTAGGTAGTGACAATTCACTACTTTTGGAGTCTGACACCTGTCCTTGTGGTTTTGTGTCTGACCACCTCGAAACCAAATCCACATATGTCTCATCACTCGAGTCCTTTCTGCTTTCTGCAAGTAAGGATGAAGGCCTCCCTCTGTCCTGGCTCTGCTCAGGTACCCTCCTTGCTTCCAAGAGCGGCAGTAGCAGTTTTGGGTCGCTAGCACCTTGAGGTGACAGGGCCTGGTCCTTGGGTAGTGTGGAATCTCCACTCTTCGGCTGTACATCTTTAGAAGCTGCCTGTAACAAACTCCTGGGTATATCATAAATATGTCTGAGCGAGCTGGGAACCTGGTACTCTGATCCCACACCTCTCTGGGGCTCACTGTGAGGACAAGTACATAAACTCTGATCCGAAGGAAAGTTCAACGGCAAGCTTAGCAATGATCCAAACTCATCACCATGGCAAATGTCCAAGCTCCCAGCATAGGAAGAGAAGCTTCCAGAATAAGAAGAATGGCTTCCAGTAGCAATTCCACTGTCAGAAGAACTCTGACGACCTATTTCCTGGAGCTGTCTGGATCGCAGGGGCTTTGGAGGCGGTTTAGCGGTGCCACGTGCCCCTTCTGGAAGAGTCTTTTCTTCCCCAAGATGAATGCCCTTTGCAGCTGCCAGTCCATGACTCTCTTGAGAAGTGCTTGCTGAAGACTGTTCAGGCCAAATTGTCAGTCTGCTCCCAACACTAACATCCGAGTGGCTGGTATCTGAGGATGAGCTTGAAAGACTTCTGTCGTCTCCTAGAAAAGAAGAAAACATAACAACCTGTGTTTAAAATACAATCAGCAGACTGAAGCATGGCAAGTATGTGAAAACAGAAATGACCCCAAGACTCCATCTGCTTTTTGTAAGGGGAATTTCTGTCAGAAAGCCAGAATTCCTGCAAAAAATCTTATCCCCATTGCCATAACACTAGCACATAATACTTTCAGGGCTAAATTTTTGCAGTTTATAAATGAAGTTCTTCTCTTTTCAAGCATTTTTTTACTCCCATACAATTACTTAGTTTTATTCTAGGTAGTCTTATGTCACAGGGACTGGCCACAAAGTACCATGCTCAGAATAGCTGAAGGTGCTCTGAAGAAAACCTTGTTACTGTAACCCAAAGCCATACAAATGTTTCCATGTTTCTATTTCATCTGAATTAATCAGAAGATTATCTTATTTGTACATTTTTCACTTTTTAAATCTTATCTGAATGACTAAGTGAATGTTAAGGAGACCACAAAAATAAAATCAAACTCAAAACTGTCCAGTTCTCTTCTCCGAGCTCTCCTATACTGTACTTTTCTATAATATCCATATCAAAATGCAATCATACACTGTAACAAAAAAAATGAGCAGTCCATTATTATGAAAATATTGACATATCATATTTTTAAAGATTTCCCATTATTTATTTATGTATCGCAAACATTATGTTTTGCTCACTGATACTTGCAAGAAGGACAATTTTACAGGTAACTGCTGCTATCCAGGACAGAAAAGGGAAGGAAAAAATTAAACATTGGGATGAAAAGGCATAAGGACAAAACACAAATATCACACAAACACATATACAGAAACAAAACGACAAGCACATGTTTTCTTGTAGCAACACACAGAGTCCACAATGTTATTTTCTTCCTTCTTAATCAAACCAATGTAAAAACAGAGGCAGACAGCAGGATCATTTTTAGGTATTAATTTTATTCATTTTAAACCTTAGGTAATCAGTTGTGAGATAGGGTAGAAAGGTGAAGGGTCCACTACAACTTGCGACTTGAGCTTCTGGTGTTACTAGGCTATTTCTGTTCTCTGTTGAGGGAAAAGTTTAGAAAAGTTCTGCTCTTCATGAAGTAATTGTTCATATATACTGTCACAAAATAAAAATGTTTATCCCATTAATTTTAATTCTTTCTTTTGCCCCAGTGCCCATTGCACGACACAAGCTTGTGACCCCTGTGTAAATCTAACTCCTGAGATTAAATTATACAGCTGTCTAGACAGAAGACAAGAATTATGAAAGTATTAGTGTATTTCTCAGCAACATACCAAGAAGAAATATCTTGTTAAATAAAAATTAATCTGCTTACAAAAGAATACCTTTTTATTCTAAAAATATAATCATTGCATTTCTTTAAAATCATTTCTTGTATACAAATATTTCAACCACTTTAGAACTCTAGAAGGGGAGCCCTCCCACAGTCTTGAAGAAAATGCTTTAACTACGTAGAGCTTCATATTCTCCAAGTCGGTGGCAGAACTTAGATCTCCAAGATTCAGGCAAATGGCCTTCCATCAAACCTACAGGGACAGCCTTGAATCTAAATGGTGGGTGTCAGGAGGTTGGGGCGTCTCTTTTTTCCATTGTAGCTAGCAACAGGACAAGGGGTAATGGGATGAAGCTGGAACACAAAAAGTTCCATTTAAATATCAGAAAAAACTATTTTACTGTGAGGGTGAGGGAGCCCTGGCACAGGCTGCACAAGGAGAGTGTGGAGTCTCCTTCCTTGGAGGTCTTCAAGACCTGTCTGGACATGTTCCTATGCAACTTGATCTAGGTTGACCTGATTCTGCAGGGGAGTTGGACTAGATGATCTCTAAAGGTCCCTTCCAACCCTACCATTCTATGATTCTATGATTCCCATAAACATTGAATTTTCCTATGCAAAACTCAAACAGCAGAATACAAAAATCTTAGTCGAGGATTCTAAATTCTCTGAGGATTATAACACTTGGGAGAATAAGGTCATAAATTCAAGTAAAATAAGCTGCGAAGTATATGAAGTTGGACTATGTTTTATAATCATTTTTTCTACCATTTTTTTTAATAATAAAAAAAAAAACAGTGGCATGCTTCTATACCGAGCCTCATTTGTTTTCCATCAATCTAGTCACATCTAGCAGTTACATGCTAAGAAAAACCTCAGGAAATCTCAGCGGAAAATCACAAACCTCGTTACTCAGTGGTGTCAAGACTAAATTATCCATATGCATGTATAGAAGCACATAATTAAGCTCCTGAGGATGTTCACAGGGCCATTCTTAGGCTTTTAGTCTCTAGAGACAAGAGCAAAGCATAGATTTTGAAGATCTCACTTCTGCTAATAATTCAAATTCAGGGCATAGGCCCTTTTACTAACCCAGTGTCAGACACCATTTCTAGTTTGATACATAAACAGTTCCAAAAGGGACATCCACCACAAAAAGTAAGAGTAAGACTCAGAGCAAAAGCACAGAAGACCTAGGTTTTGCTACAAAAATCTGCTTTAAATGGGATGTGTGAACTACACAAGTTAGTCCATCTCACAGGCTGGAGTGAGTCGAGCACTTAAGCAGATATCAAACTTGACACAGACAGTTCTTTTGATGTTACAGATGCACAAATTCAGTAGGATTCAGCATACAAAAGGATTTTCCTGTGTTAGTAGCTTTTAATCCAAAACTCACTTCACTCACTTGAAAAACTCCAGTCCATGTCAATGGACTTTAGATAATGCTATTAAAGAACAGCAACAGCAGCCAAATCACGTATCTTCACCATTTCTCTATTATTTTTTCTTTTAAGCTCACTATTTTATAATTATATACATATGCTCATTTCTAAAGCCTGGAAAGGAAGGAACAGTCTTGATTCTTATTTAATTAAAGATATTTCTTACCTCCACTGCCCTGACGACTTGTATGAGAGAGCAAGCTTAAGCGCTTTTCTAATTGTAAAGCTTCATGAGCCAATCTTTCTTCTGAATAGGCTGGATTTGTACTTGGATCTTGAAAAAGAAACATAAGAGGAATGAATAAATAAATAGAAGAAGAAATGTGGAAAATACATAAAAAGAACGAAAGAAAAATAAAGACATGTCCTTATGTTAGAAAAGAATGTTAGATATTCTTATGTTAAATCTCCGACATGAAGGGAAAATGCTGGCTGAAGAATGTATGGGACAATCTGCATTCAAGCATATCCTGGAGATAAGCTATAATTTTAAATGTCAAAGACTTTCAGAGATTGTATCCAGTATCTGTAAGAATTATCACCAAGAACAAAACCCTGAAGAGCACAGCACCAAGGGCAATAGCTACAGAGACAATTGGTTTCCAGCAGGTCTAGCAGAATTGAAAACTAATGTGACATGCAAAACGTGTCCTGACTTCACTGAACTCATTGGGAATTTTATTGTCCAGAAAAAAACAAAGTTTTCACCCTACAAACTTACAAATCTACATTATAAACTCAGAGACGTAGTAAACTATCTGATACTTTCCAATTCAGAACACCTATTTACAGACACATTGCTTTCATGCTTGAAAGTCATTAAGTTTAGAAGTCTATGATGAAATCAGCAACCAGGTGGCTGTGTCTTCATGTTTAATACAAGACTAGTTAGAATAGTAAAAAATCATTCCCAAAATGTACTACTGGGGATTATTCCTTTACATTTTAGTGAGTTTGTCATTCCAGTTGAAATAACTTCACAGAAGAAGGCTAATTCTCTTCCAAGAGAATGACCAAAGTTTATACAGAACAAGGAAGAAGTTTCATCAGTAAACAGAGGCCGGTTTCCTCTAAACCATTTTTGTTTCCAGCCAGGCACCACAATAAAGCCAGACATTGGAAGTAATCATAAACACTATCCCAAGAGAAATCTTACATATCTCTTCAAACAGCACTGACAAGTGTGTCATGTTCAGCAGTTGCAAAAGATATGGTCTGCTAAACTGTTCATCAACAGCAGTTTCAGTAGCTATTATTAATTACATAGGGAAAGTAATTAATGACAGATAAAACAAATCAGCTTCCTCACAACTGCTGCTCTTATAGAGCTGATTTGCTGTGTAATAGTAACACACCACAAATATGTTTAATCACTGAATCATTTAATAAGAGGAAAAAAAGGATGAAAAGTGCAACACATTTCTGTGGCTGAGATAGTAAGATTTAAAAAGCAGCTGAAATGATGAAAAAAAAAATTTGATCCCAGGTCTTTCAATTTTAAAAGATTTGAGTCTGATAGTGTCAACATAGCAGTCAAATCAAGCTCACAATTAGGAGCAAGAGCACTGCCAGGTGAGTTAATGCTTCATGGAAGTCCCTACATTATTAACTACCTGAGAAACAAGCTGACAAGTCTCCCCTGCCTAACTATATTCACTTTCTGATCTGGTCTGAATAGATCCAAGCACATCGCAGGAACAGAAGTGACAATGATGAACTTTCCCATGTAGAAGGAGTTTCCATCTTAAACAGTCTGCAATCTGGAGAAGAATAGTAGCACAAGGCAGACACCAATAATCCTTCTATAAGATTGTATGTTGGAAAGCAAAGATATTCTAAGGCAATGATGACTGTGATGAACAGGGTCTGTGACCTCTGTGTCTCTCAGGTTGACATCGGTGTCTTACACCTTCCAAACTTACTTTAAGAACAAAGGAATGTTTGATATGGATTATATTCCTAAGTCTCCATTCCTATTTCCCCTGCAACACAACTCATATTAAGCAATGACTAGTCCAAACTTGTGTAACTGCCTACTGAAATGAAACCTTCAGTGCTTCCATGTGGAATCCTGCCAAAGGAAAAGACAAGATTTGGCCATCAGCACCTATGGTGCAACCCAGACAGGTCTAAGCAAGGATCTGCTCAGTGGCATACAGCGTTACAGGCTGTTGCTTGAATCTATTTTTGAATGTCCTCTGCTCCAGTTACTCTGCTGTATCTAGTTAAATGCCCTTATGTGCAGAAAGGTTCAACAAAGATGTTCTACAAGCTCTTTGAGTATAAGGCTGGCAAAACAGCAAATCAGTCGCACCAAGATACAACAGATATTAACCCTTCCCACAGCAAAGAACTGTCAGTAGGAAAGATGCTTCCACTTTGCTCAGAAGATGATTACTTGATAAATATAGATTTTTCAGACTGTTACTAGGGCACATACACAACTATTAGTTTTTTAGTAACTGATATCCCTCTCACAGAAATAAAAAGATACAATTAAAAAACAGAAGGTCAAAATGATCTTGCAAAAATGGCCTATAATAAAACATAAGATGGGGAGGTAGGAGGGAAGTTGAAGCAAATCAGTGAGTTTGCATTTCACAAGTTCAATTGCTTCTAGAAGCCAAATTACCTATCAGCAATACATCTACAGCACACACTAGGTTTCACCCAACAACATTCAATCTCTAGGGATAATGTCTGTCCAAGAAAATTGATAATTTTTGGATAAACTTCCCCTTAAGGACTGCTTGTATATAAAAGGTGGAAGATTGATTAGAAGAACCTCTTCTCAGCAAGTACTAAGAAATACCTAGAAAAACAGCTTCCAAACCTGCCAAATATGTAAAGACTTTAAGTATTAGGCAGATATTTAAAATAATTGTCTGTAAGTCTTCCTTAACTCTTTGTTTTGCCTTTAATGATCTCTGCTAATAAGCAAGACTTCTACAGGAAATACACACAATACTACTCCCCAAAAGCAGCTGATTCTTACACCTGTATTTTTGGTTACAGACTACCAAGCACTAATCAGGAGGTTTTGCTACAAGATTAGATTAAGGACTGAGGTCACTGGCAACCACTTTTTAGAGATCAGTCCTTACTAGAGGGCACAACCTGAACTCCTGTCACATAACTGAATAAATATGTCCTAAAAACTGACAAAAACTAAGAGTTTTTTCAACAGCAAAGGTGGATTTGTTGGAATCTTACTACACCTTGTGTAGACACTACACAAAGCCTCTAAGTAACTGTGTAGTAATTTGCCATATTACTAGTCCAGGAGGACAGAAGGAACAAGACCAGTACTTAAGAAAGCTGTCCAAGGAAGGTCAGACAGTTTCTGCCCACACATCCTACAGTAGGCTCCAACAACTTTAAGAGCAATTAGTTTCCTAATTTCCCAAACTCTTAACAAATGTAATCTATAACATGATTTTCTGCCATGGAACCTAGGCAGTTAGATTCACTCAAGTCCTTCAATTAAGAAAGTGTTTTGTCATTCTCCAAACAAAAACGGATTCCTTGCTATGAAGAAAAATGTTTTGTGTGAGGCAATCATTGAAATCTTCTTAAATGCTGCTTTGGGGCAAAGGGGAAGGATTACATCAAATTTGGCTGGACTAAAAATGCCTCTGATGGAGAATTTATTTTTGTATTACGTTGGTGGATATTCATTAAAGCCACATCAGCTGCTCATCGTGGGAGATTATGAATACTTTGGTAACATACGAATAAAGTGTCACAGCAATTCAAAGCTTCAGGATTGTTCAGCAAGCACCTGTCAGGAAGAAATGTATCAAGTTAAGTCAGCAGCTACCTAAGTTATGCTTGATTATAGAGGTATTCGAAATGCAACATTACCACCTGACTTCATTAAACAATTAGATAAGTTAGGCTGGACATTTGTCCTTTCTTCCTTTGTAACTGCAGGCACGTTTGCAAATCAGGCCTGGACCCTGATGCTAACATCTCACCTTCATGCTAACATCTCCAGACCTTGTAAGATATCTGGAGAAATGAAAAGATGTTCTACAAGTTTGAGGAGGATCCACTTGGTGTAGATAATGCAGAAGGCAGCCACAGAGCTGTCTTGCAATGGCCAAAGGTGTATCAAGCTTCAATAAAAAGAAAGCATCACACTGTCCAGTCAGTCACAAAGCAAATTGAAAAAGCTTCCAAAATTAAGAGAGAACATCAAGACTATCAACACAACCCTTAGGGTCTTTCCAGCCTGCAGGACTAGACTGTCCCATAGCCTTAGCCAGAGACTAAGAGACTACTGATCAAACGATGATCAGGGATGTTAACGATCAGCTTTTGGACCTATGCTGGGTTCATGTTTAGCATTCAAGAAGAATGCTAGTGAAAAGGAATTCAACACACACCTGATAAACAAGCATTTCTCAACTAACATGCATGTAAATTCAGTATAGCTTACAAACCATGCAATCAGCGATTCATTACTATGTCAATCCCTACACTTCTGTCAAGACAAGAACATAAAACTCTCTGGTCTGTTTTCAAAATATCTTCTTAAAAACAAAGACATAGAACAGTGCAAGTAGCCAATTACAGCAATTATCTTCCAACTAGTAGGTGGGAAAAACAAGCCATCCAAAGACATCCTGTCATTCCACCAACGCTCCACTGCCTAAAAACATCTACAGATATCTACACTACCTTTGCATTCCCACTCAATGTTATAGGTCTTAAATTTGAGACCTGATCATGCAGCCTTTAAGAAACCAAAACCTCCAATCTGCTAAAGGAGATACCAATAGGAGTATCTTCCTACAATTGTGCAGAATTAATGGACTACCAAAATAAGTACCACTCAGTAGTAGAACTACTTATCTCTAAATATTATCTAGTCCAACCCCCATTCACCAGTACAGGCTGGGGACTGACCTGCTGGAGAGCAGCTCAGCAGAGAGAGACCTGGGAGTCCTGGCTGACAATAAACTAACCACGAGCCAGCAATGTGCCCTCATGGCCAAGAAAGCCAATGGCATCCTGGGATGTATCAAGAAGAGTATGGCCAGCAGGTCAAGACAGCTTATACTGCCTCTCTACTATGCCCTGGTGAGGCCTCATCTGGAGCCCTGTGTCCAGTTCTGGGCTCCTCAGCTCAAGAGGGACAGGGAACTTCTGGAGAGAGTCCTGTGCAGGGACACCAAGATGATCAGGGGACTGGATCATCTTTCTTATGAGGAAAAGCTGCAGGAACTGAGACTGTTCAGCCTGGAGGAGACTGAGGAGGGAACTCATGAGTACTTTCAAGTATTTAAAAGGTGTATGTCAAGAGGAGATTGGAGCAACATTTTTTTCCTGTAGTGATAGGACAAGGAGTAATGGGATGAAGCCAGAACACAAAAAGTTCCATTTAAACATAAGAAAAAAGTATTTTACTATGAGGGTAAGGGAATCCTGGCACAGGCTGCCCAGGGAGGGTGTTGAGTCTCCTTCTCTGGAGGTTTTCAAAACCCACCTGGATGCATTCCTGTGTGACCTGATCTAGGTGGACCTGCTTTAGCAGGGAATTGGACTGGATGATCTTTAGAGGTCCCTTCCAACCCCTATCATTCTGTGAAAATTGTAAAACATCTAATGTTCATTTCCTTTTCCATTTTATTTTGGAAGTACACATAACATAATTGTTTTTACCATGAGAATATTCATATTCACTTGATACCCATTTCCAAATAGGCACAGAATAATTCAGGTTGAAAGGGATACTAGGAGTTCTCTAGTCTAACTTGCTGCTCAAAGCAAGCCAGCTATGAATGATTAGACCAGATTTTGATACCTTGCAATGGTCAGTCAAATTTATGAGTTCCACTGCACAGCATTTTCATTATATGAGTTATGGATGACATAATATGGCACATACAGTTGTCACATATATGTGTTATAAGAACATCAAGCTTTTAAGGAAGTATGTTTTTTTAAAACTACAATCCTTGAAAGATATGAATATTTTCCTTAAGCAAATATCCCTTGCACATGCAGTTTACAAACTCCTTTTGGACACTTTGGTCACTTTACATTTGTTTAAAGAATTATGGCAAGTAAAAGTAAGAAAACTGGTCATTTTCCAGTCTTCTTCAATACAATCCCTATCATTTCCCATTAGTTTCATTTAACCACATAGTTCAGCTGTTTGTACACAAAGCCACTGCCTTCATTCCCTAACCTTTTGCCAAGGACAGACTAAGCAGATGTTGACTACATAACGTCTCTAGAGTATATCTGTGCTGTGGACATTGGTGTCCAAGAACACTGTCAATGTGGCTTTTTTTTCTCCACACTACATTCTTTTTGCTGAACAGATGCCCTTTGTGTGTTTTCCTATCTTGACAATACCCGAGTTATTCAAGCATATTTCACTTTTAAATTGGAAAGGTACAAGCAACAGCAAGAGACCAAATTCAAATACCAAGGCTGCTTCCTGGAAAAGCTTTTAAATTACACAGAAGCAGAACATTGCTTATATCAAGCACAGCTAAGGCTGTGTAGCATTCTGCACTGCAGTAAATATGAATAACATTGACTAGATGTTTCTCAGGAGAATCTCCAGTCTGGAAGTTTTGATCTAGCTACTTGAGGTGTGCAGATGATTAATCTACTAAATATGCAGCTGACAGAGACTTGACCTTTTCAAGTAATACAGTACATTTTGTGTTACAGTATGCTTGATAATGAAAATAAGTTTATGGATGAATCACTAGTATTGTGCATGTCCATGTGCCTTAAACAGGTCTGTGCAAGCTGGAATAGTAACAGGGAACAAAAATTTCCTATGTCACCTCCTACACAGGAGGTGACAACAAACTGGAAGTCAAGGGTAAAGACACAGGGAAATGTGAGTTAGCGGGGTTAAAAGCCAGTTGCAAAATGGGCTGCAAAAGAGTCTGAAAGAAATGAGCAGACTTCTCTACAGAATAATGCTCCTATCCAGGGAAACAAAATGAAATCAAGTACATCTTCATTTTAGTTGAAAGTCCGTCAAGCACAGAAGAGAAATTAAGAAGACCTCAGAAAATCTCCCAAATCATCCCCAGGATGTTCCACATCCACTTTCCACTTCTGTAAGATCAGAGCTCATGAAGGAGACAAGGCAATGTGATATGTGGCTATGTATAACAACCCACAAATATCTGAGTTGATAACTAAGATGCAAGAGCAGATTTACTTCTAGATGCCTCTAAAAAAAGATTTTTCCAAGAATGTGCCATTGTCATGGTGTAACCTCAGACAGGAACTAAGCACCACGCAGCCACTCACTCCTTGCCACCCTCAGTGGGATGGGAAGGAGAACTAGGGGGGAAAAAGTAAAACATGTGGGTTGAGATAAGAAGAGTTTACTAACTAAAATCAAATCAAATGTAATATCAACAACAATAATAGTAGTAATGAGAAAGAATACAACAAAGAAAAGAAAGATAAATATAAAAGGAAAAAAATCCTCTACCAAAACCCACTGACTGATGCCCAGCAGCCCCTCCTGGGCAGCTCCTCCCTATTTCTATATTGTGCATGACACTCTATGGTATGGAATAGCCCTTTGGCTAGTCAGAGTCTTGCCCGTGCTTCCTTCTTATTGTGCACCTCCAGCCCACTTGCTGGCAGGCCAGGGTGAGGAGCTGTGCAAGCACTGTCAGTAATAGCCAAACTATCCCTGGGTTATCAAGGCTGCCTTCAGAGCAAATCCAAAACAGATCTTGCACCAGCTACTAGGAAGAAAATTAACTGTATCCCAAACAAAACAAGGAGAGTCATTTAAACAAAAAATTTCAAAAATAATAATTTTTTAAAACCCCAACAGAATAGTTGCTTGTAGGCTTCATTTTTCTGGACATAATTTTTTGTTAAAGGAAATATTTGGAGGTGTTATATGTGTATACAGTTTTAGATATGCAAAAAAAATGTGCTCAGTAGCAAAGCTCTAATTATCAGCTGGTTTTTGTTTTCCTGATGGTTTTTGTTGTTTGCTTCTTTTTTTAACATTCCACTTAGTTGAACACAAACACAGATTATCATATAAGAAGAGTGATGTTTTATTGCCCACTACTTTGCTTGATTAGTTTATTTACCTTAGTACTACAACTAAGGAAGAGACAAGATGAATTGAGCCCTGTGTCTATTGCATTTACCTTAGCTAACTGTTCATAATTTATTTTCACAAGTTTCACATCAAGATCTAATCTTTTCTATCACATTTCCTTCCTGCAATTACCTTAATCTTATAATAGAAATAAAACTCTGTCAAACATCTATTACTGCTTAACACTTAAACAGAAACTCTGAAGTTTTTCCCCACAAATTCTGCCTTATCTTTCACTATTCTTGCTGTTTATTCCCACTATTTATTTCCTCCGTGGACATTATAGTACATGTAACATTTACCATGAAATAGGAAAAGGAATTTAATCCATGCATATCAGAAACGAAGCTCAAGCTGCAAAATGTGACGTAGAGGCCTGACAAAGCTTCCTAACATTGGCAAGATTTAGCTCCAAGAATTTTGAATGAACTGAAAATGCCCCAGAAGTTAGTTTTCCATTAAACTATCAAAATAGTTATGCAGACATGGATCCAAATTGAACTGTGTAAATCTAATACTAAAGGTTAGTGTTGCTTTCAATTCAAATGTCCATATTTTAGTACTGTTAAATAAGAAAAGGTGAGAGTTCACAGTATTACCAGAAATATCAATAAGCCAGAACAGTAGATGGAAACTGGGTACATTCAACAGAAATCTGTCCTGTGACGTTTCAGAATGAAAACCTCTTTGCACTTGCTACACCCATAGTGTCTTATATTCACAGCAATAAGTGCTAGATGCGGCAAGCTCCTGCTTTGCTCAGTTACTCTATACTTCCTATATTAACCTGGTAGGACTGGACGCAAACCAAAAGGGCCTTTCGTCGGGGAGATGCCACGGACGATACAATCGAACAGAAAGCTGATCTGCTCTCCTTCAGCACAAGAAAGGAAAAAAACACCAGCCCCTGCAAGAAAGCACAACATAAATATGTGGGTTTCATATGGATACATTAGAAATATATTTAGCTGAAGCTATTTATAATATAGCAATCAAAAGAGTATCATGTGCAAGTCATGAAAAGAAATCAACAAGATATGTTCTCCAGAGAGAATAAAAAGAACAAATTCAGGTCAACACACACACACACACGCACACAATATCACAAACACACAGAAAAATCCAATAGTTAGCTAGTTATTTATGCATTTTCTGATATTCAGATACTTAGAGCAATGCCAAAATACAAGCCATATTCTCAACAGCAGACTGGGTCTTTTATTATTATTTATCCCTAAAATTTTGTAGATCAAATGTTAGCTATGCAAGTGTCAGGAATACTTAAATTGTCTTAATGAAAATGAACCAATTGACTTTTACCTAATTTTAACCAAGAGAAGCTGTTTATATCCCAATGAATTAGGATTTGGTTATATTGATGGATTATAGTATAAATTTTCCTAGACTAAGTCCTATGTGTCTATTATTAACAGAATGTAACACAACTCCACAAGTTGTCATCAGAGCTTTACTCTTTGCTCTATTCTGATACCTTGCTTTCCATTCATTAAGAATAGCCCTTAGCAAAATTAGAATGAGAATCACTAAATAAACAAACAAGTTCTGAGTTGTGTGATATATGGCTACATGGATAGCAGACAAGACTAAAAGTGCTCCACAGAACTGTTTATTTGAGAATTGTCAGTCCAAATATTATATCAGGAAAAAGAAACATTATCTTAAAACATCAGGCAAAAGACCATCCCAGTGACCAGAGACTTTAGGAAAAAACAATACAATAACCAGACACAAGAGGAAATTAAACCAGCATACAGGCCTTGAAGAAGTGCTGCCAGTTCACCAGAGCCACACATACTGGAAAAATCACACCACCAAATCTTAGACATGCAGAAGGGTTTTACACATTGCTTTTCTAGGGACTTGGGCCCCTAATCTGAACACAAATTTGACTTCTATATGCCTCTAGCCAATTCTAAGTTGCATATATATTGTTGTCAACTTTACTCGAAGCAGCAGAGCTGGTCTTGATCAGAATACCTGCCTTCACACCACTTTCCACACATATGCCCTGTCACATCGAACAGGATATTCACATTCCACTTCAGCAATGGATACAATTTTGATGGCTTTACAAAAGGCTGTGGGATTCAAACAAAGGGGATTACAAAGAATGGATCACAAACCATTTTTAGTAATTTAGATATAGCCAGCAAGCAGTAAACTGACTGCTCTAGGAAAAGCATATTGTGGTCCACAGTGTCTTGCCATTCTCAGTTTATGCCACATCTAATTCTCTGCCTGCTCTGCTTAAATCTATTCAAAAGCACACTGTTAGCAGCATCTTTGTAACTTGATTTGTTACTCCAGCACATTTATTCCTCTTCAGATCTTACTGATCAAAATATCTTCAGCCAAAGAGTCAGAGATCCTATTCTTGGTACAGTTTATTTCATTTGGTGAACTGCTATAAATTCATCTGGAATTAAAATTCACTCACTGGTAGAAGTTAAATTTTTACTTGAGGGTTGGCTTGTCAATCATTTCTAGAGTATGAGGCCTCAAATATATTACTTGAGACTCAGGACAGACAAGTATTAAAACACTAAGTTATGTTGAAGCAACTGAAAACATAAACACAAATGAAAACCAGAGTAAAGTCTACTTAACTCTGCATTTCTGTGGTATTATTTTCAATTATTGTTTTTAAAAAACAAGCTTGTCCCACATTTCCTCATGGAACTAGGAGATTACAACATTAATCATGCAGTCTGACTGGTGTAAAAGTTTCTGGTGGTGACTCACAGTCTCATCCCATTTACCCTCCTGAAGAGATGCTGAAGAGTCAGAGAATATGGTATTAGAAAAGCTGGGTGCAAAATATGTGCTCAGGAATGATTTGAAATTCAGCTCTTCCTTTGAGCTGCTTTCTCCTTCCCCTACACAGTAGATGGAGTCTAGGGAAATCAGTTTAACTATGGCTCTTCCCCTCTGAATCACTCTGATGTCAGAAGCCATGCCTTTCTTGAGGTAGCAGGGCAGAACAAGGCTTTGCTAGGCTCTGAACATGTGGAATTTCCCATCCCATGCACAGTAAGAAAGTAGGATACAGAGACAACATAACTGAGGACATTTGTATCTCAAGCACAGTGATTTATTATGTAATAATAATAATGATGATAATTATTACATAATAATAATTATGTAATAATGATAATTCAGTAGAATCCTATGCATCTGTGCTGCCATTCAGAAAAGGAAGATCCCTCAAACATTTCTGTACATAAAGAGTACATTTGGACCACTTTGCTCTATTACCACTATTGTCAAGAGTCTTAAACTCCTAAGAGGCTTTACAAGGCTTTTGTAAAGGAATTAAAAAAGTGTGCATGCGAGCTGGTTGCTTAACTCAAAGGATGATTTCTGCAAAGAACTATCACACATTTGGAAATTCTAAACACAAATGTGATGACCTTATACAACTAGTGCTGCATACGCACATGTGCACGTGGATACAAACCCAATATTACACAGATGTAAAATCTTTCTTTGTAGATTCTATGACTACCTTAATCACTGATTGACTCTCATAGAAAACATTTTATTCCCTGTTTTGCTAGGTAGAACTATATTGCAAGGGAAAGAAGTGTGGGGGGTCCTTGCAAAAGACATTGAGATGAATGAATAGGTAAGGCTTAACTAAGTTATGTTTAAAAGCCAGCAACTACATTTCTCTTTTGCCTTCTTGAGAAAACTGAGAAATTCACTACTAGAAAATACATATCTAGTCATGTGTTGGAACAGATTTGGTGCACAGGCATTTGGAAGCTGAGGAATATGTGGTATGCATCACTGTAATACCATGCAGCTGTTTACTAGATTGAAGAGCTCACTCACTCGCTCTACAGTGTAAGGCTTGGTGAAAAGCAGCCTGTAACCACTTGCACAGGCTGAAACACTAAGCCAGTCTTCAGTGACAGCAGCAAAGCCTTGTACAGTCTCCCAAACGTTCAAGAGAAGTTGTCAATTTCATAAAACTTCCAAGTGTAATTAAATCTTGTTAATGTTCAATTTTAATTCATCATATTAAAAAAGCAAACCCATGGGCAAACATACCCTCAAAATCCACAATAACTAAAAATTACGCGAGTCTCTGTACTGCATGTAAAAGCAGGGCAGAAGAGTCAGTTCCTTCCCATGAATTATTCCACCTAACAGGTGCCAGACAATGCTAGAGCCTGAAGTCTTTTAGCTCCAGGACAGGTACAAACTACGTCAGTTGAGTTGTCGGCATCATGTTTGTCCAACCAGTATGTCAGAACCCTGGCCTTGAGCAACCTCCTTTAGAAAGTGGCTCAGGCTGCATGGCTCAGACTGCCCTTAACTCTGCCTGAAATTGAATTTGGAAAGGGATGTTAAAGATCCCAAGAACGGCTTCTGCAATACACCAGTAGCAAAAGGAAAACTAGGGAAAATTTCATCCGACTGCTGAATGAAACAGTGGATCAGTTGACAAAAGACAGGAGAAAGGCTGAGATATTCAAGGTCTTTTTCACTTTAGTCTTACTGACAAGATTCAGTTCTCTCATCAGGAATCCCAGGCCCTTGAGACTTGTGAGAAAATCTAGATCAACAATTTTCCCTTGAAATAAATGACCAGGTTAAGGAACATTTAAACAAATTGAACAACCTCAAGCCCATAGGACCTTGTGGAATGCATTAACAGGTGCTGAGGGACACTTTATTATCTTTGAAAGGTTACAGAGACTAGAGGTTGGAATGGTGTGCCTGAGGTCTGGGGAAAAAAGATAATTAAGAGACAGATGTCCTCTCTGTCTTCAAGGAGAATTAAGGGAACCACAGAACATGGAAGATGATGGTGCAAATAATGCTAGAAACCATTTTCAAGGTGACTAGGAGTAGTCAGTATGGATTTACAGAAGGGAAATAATGTCTAGCCACTCTTTGATCAAATGACTGGTTTGGAGGGTGAAGTAGTATATGTTGTTTTCTTTGACTTTAGCAAGCACTATCTCCTACAATACAGCCAGAAGGCTGAAGGACAACCTTATCAACACCTGTAAATGCATAAAGGGTGGGTGTTGAAAGGATGAGGACAGGGTTTGTTTTGTTTTTTTTTTCTATAGTGCCCAGATAGTGACGGGGTAATGGGCAAAAACTGGAACACAGGAAGTTCCATGTGAAAACGAAGAGAAACTGCTTTGATGGTGAGAGAGCCCTGGCACAGGCTACCCAGAGAGGTTGTGGAGTCTCCTTCTCTGGAGGTTTTCAAACTCACCTGGACGTGTTTCTGTGTGACCTGATTGAGGGGAATGTGCTTTAGGAGGCGGTTGGACTGAATGATCTCTAGAGGTCCCTTCCAACCCCAACCATTCCGTGATATCCATTGACAAACTCATCAAGTACCAACTAGATAAATGAACAGTGAGGTGGACTGAAAAGAGCCTGAATGGGTTGTGATCAGCAGTGCAAAGTCCAGCTGGAGGCTAGTCACTACTGGTCTATGCAAGGGATCAACACTGGGACTAATGCTTCCTTAACTTCTTCATTAATAGATGATGGGATAGAGTGCACACTCTGCAACTTTGCAGAAGATACAAAATTGGGAGAAGCAGTTGATACACCAGAATATGGGAAGAAGTTGCTCACAGGTGTTGTGGAGTGCTCATTCTTGAAGATATTCAAAACCTGGCTGGATATGGTGGTCCTGGGCAAACAGCTCTAACTGACCCTGCTTTGAGCAGAGGAGCTGGACACAGTAACCTCCAGATGTCCCTCCCAATTTCAAACATTCTGTGATATTTAGGCCTTTATAACATCCAAACTGAAAGTTTCTTTCTGATCTCATTCTAAAAAAAACAGTCTCTTACTATGCTGTAGAAACTTAATAATTAACATTCCATAACACTGTTGCATAACCAGATTAAGCAGGGTCTCATCAACACTTGGATAATACAATTGCTATAGCAAATTCTCTATACCAAGGCACTGCTAATCTTTCAAGATAAATTACAGCACTCATTCATACTACCAAAACAACTAAGCAAAATTGATGAAGTTATTTGAGGTTAGTATTTTGGTTCATTTACTTGTTAGCTTTCAAAATTTGAGCATTAGTGAGAACTGATGATATTCTCTGCATTAAAGCATAAACATTTTCTTTCAAATCATTTTACACTAAATAGAATGATAGAATGATGGGATTGGAAGTGACATCTAGAGATCACCTAGTCCAACTTCCCTGCAGAGGCAGGTCCAACTACATCGGGTCACACAGGAACGTGTCCAGATGGGTCTTGAAGATCTCCAAGGAAGGAGACTCCCCACCCTCCCTGGGCAGCCCGTGCCAGGGCTCCCTCACTCTCACAGTAAAATAAAAGTTCCTTGCATATTAGTAATGTTAAAACCTGTTAATATTTTCTACAAAACCCACATACAACAAAAAGATTAACTTTTATTCCATAAACATTTTAATGAAGTGTAAAACACAAACTGAGGCAGTCTCCATTCACCATACGGACTAATGAATAATTTTTAAGTCACATAAAATCAGTTCATACTACTTACTGATCTTATTTATTTGGGGAAATACACATCTTTAACCAGATGCCATGAACAACACAACTGTAGGATGATATGCTAGTAATCTCCCTTGCTCCATTTCAATCACAAATTCAGATCGTAACAGTGCATAGTCAATAATATAAATCCATCTCTTTATAAAAACTAATTAAATTACTGATAGGTTTTATTGAACACAATTCTGGACTGAGTGTGTTAACTACATCCTACTGAAACACACCTTCATTCTACACACATATATCTTAAGTGCCTTGTTGCTGAATAGTTAGGTGACCTCAAGAGAGTGCCTGTGGAGACACTATATTCAGATTCCTCCCTCTTCTTCTTTTTTTCTTTTAAGTTTTCAGTAGTTACATTATTTCAGATTTCATTAGTAAAAAACTAGTGCTTTACATAAGCTTTCTGGAAAGAGCAGCAGCTTTTTAAGAGAGAAAATACTATGGTTCAACTTTGGGAAATTTTCTCCCCATATGAATTCTGTTTAGTTCAAAATTAAGTTTTCTATTTTCAGTTAATTCAAAAAGCTGGCTCCAATTCTTTCAGCATAGCAGTGCACATATTTATGAGAAGTGCAGCTTACATTTAAAGGGATACTTCCACACAAAGGCAGGAATGAACAATTTCTCTACTCTGCATGGGGGAAAAAAAAAAAACTTCAAACCAAAACTGCAGGTGTTGGCAGACCTGCACTAAGCTGCAGATTCAAGTTTAGCCTAGCATTTGCTACAAGAGTGAGGGGACAAGGTGACAGTGCTGACTCTCTCTTATACTCTATAACCAGTTATCTAGCTTACAGTCTAAACTTTACCACTAGGAAAGAAGACCATTGGCATTGCAGTTCTCATGCCAGTTTTCAAGTAAAACAGAATAATCTTAAAAGAAAATGGATTTGTTTCCTCACAGGCTATGTATAATTATATATCATATATCTATAATAATATGTAATAATACATCATATAATCCTTTAATTATATATAATATAATCTTCAGATTTGGATTAATTTTGAAACTTATTTTTTCCATTTAGTAATTGAAGAAAACCATAGTTTTCACACTTCAGCATGCAAACCAACTTCACATCCCAACTTCTGACCTGCATATGCACTTGCACTCACAAATCATCAATTCAGCATGGCTTCAAACTCTGCTTTTGAAGTTAAAACCCTATACTTTCTAATAAAGTACATGATATTACACCGGTGCGGTAATTATCTCTGCTTTTCGGCTCTTGCATAGGAGCTTTGCACTTTACCCGAAATGAGCATGTGAGAAGTCCTAAATTGGACACTGGAACAAGAGACTTCTCATCTAAAGGTGTATCTTGGTTTCTAAACAACAGGAACTACCTTCAACTTGTTTGCATTCATTTTTGCCCTATGAATGCCATGGTCCCGTGAAGTGACAAAGCTTCTAACAGAGAAGGAAACAGACAGAAATTCCTAAATTTTAGGTGACATAAATCCTCTGTGGGATTTAGACACTAGCATTTACACAATGAGAGTCCTGATGGTGCTTGTAACCTCAAAGCTTTGCATTATTTTCCCCTCTGCAAACAAAATAATTACTCTTAATTTAATAATCTGAGCATTAAACCATTTTGCCTTAACTTCTTACATGTTACAAGCCATAAAAATTCATTACCTTATTTCTGCTCTGTGCCCAATAGCAACAGTTGACTAAATATCTTCTGAAGAGCCACAGGGAAATGTTCAGTCAGAACTCCACTAAGTCACATTTTAACACCAGAGCTGAAGCCTGAACAAATCTACTCAATAGAACAGACTCTCTGATGTGAGGCTGCCACTCTGACAAAGCAGCATGGCTGGTTCTGCAGTCTCCACTTTGAATGAGACCAGTGTTTACAATACCACTAAAGGTTTCAAACAACTTTTAAAGACAAATTCCATCTGTACTTACAGAAGCCACACCTGGTACCTCCTTCAAAGATGAATCCATTTGGGACAGCTCCATATCGCCGCAGATCGGAGAGCTTCCACTGTCCCATCACAACAGGAGGAAGGTCTTTCACAAGGACAAGAATGTCATTGCAGAAATGCAGGGTAGCAGGCCCACTCTCTAGTTTAGTGCCAGGTGCTACAAAAACTTGAAACCTATGAACTATCAGATAAGGAAGAAAAGAAATTACTACAGAAAGTAGAAGTAAGGTGTCATGACTTATGTTACAAGTCATTCTGTTCAGCTGCAGTATGTGGACTGACCATGAGACTCTAGCATAAAGATCCTAAGTAGAGCCCACACAGGAGTAGCTATAAACTCATCATTCTCTATTATGACAGTATAGGATTGGAAAAAAGCATATGGCTTAATGCTACAAATGATAAAGTTGAGATGCTACATTCATTTATCCTGTCTTCCAAGCTACTCACTATCTCAAATTAGTCAGCTATACAGCCCACAAGTCATTTACCTCTTCCATCCTTGTGTCACTACATGGGTTTCTTCCTCTAAATAGCATGTGCCTCTCCTTTACCATGTGCATGCCCAGACATGCATAAGTGCCCAAGGAGCCCAAAAGCCAAGGCTGAAAGAAGTACCTAAGTTCTAACCAGAGCTCTGTCACTGACTCATTTGCCACCTTTATTAAACTCCTTTACTTCTTCCTTAGAAGTGAAATGGGGAAAAAGAATTATTTTTCCATCTCTGAATCTTTTGGGAGCTGACAATGGTAGACCAGAGACTAAAATAACTAGGAAAATAAGCAATTCATAGGTAACTGACATCTAAGAGCATTCATTAATTCTTCATACTTCACATCCTAAACTGCAAAAGAGGGAGGGGGAAAAAAAACCACATACGTCTCATCCAAATTTACAAAATTTAGGTTCAAATCCGAACTCCAGTTTCCTACGTTGCAACGATCCTAACCTAAAGAAGCAGCTGTTCTAGGCTGGTCTCCCATCTTCTTCCCCAGAGCTGTTGCATTCTGAGTAATAAACTATTGGGAGCACTTCAAGGGCTCAATTCTCACAGCATTTCAAAGGGAGCAAGCATCTAATTCTCAAACAACTGTTCTGACCTCCTCTACTACTCTAGTTTCTTTCATCTTTTGTTTTGACACAGAGAAGCATCTGGACTGTTACATTTCTGTTCAGTTTTCAGTGGAGCATTTATCAAGAAGCCCATAGATCTCGCTTTTGTTTATCCATCAAAGGTCATACAAACAGCTATCTTCCTCTGAAATCTACAAGGTAACTCCCAAGTAGTCTCACTTCTTCCCTATGTCCTGCCTATGCTGCTTCAAGCATCATGAATTTCAGTAAGGTCTGAGTCTTGCTTCTCATCCAAATACTTGCTATATTCTTAGTTACCATTTTAGCTGTAAGTCAACTCCTTGTCTGTGACATGCATTCATTAAGTTCCCTAAGGCTCCAGCAGAATTAGCCACAAAGTCATTCGAGTGAAATGTGCAAGGAGACAGAGATAGATCTAACTAACCACAGCTCTGCTTACAGCTTTGCCCGTTATACTGCTAAGGAGCAAATCAATAGCCACACAACATCCCCTTTTGGGCTCACAGTTGTTACACAAGCTGCTCAAACAAACTATGAAAAAGATCCCAAAACCATCTTGACAAATAACATTCAGTAAGGTATTCATTCACTAATACCATTTAGAGCCCTCTCCCAAGTACTGTTCTGGCAATTAAACCACAACAGCAGAATCATCGGGGTTCTTTCTGCCTCGTAAATGAGAAATGAAATACACTCTTCATGCAATCAGTTACAACAGCTGTTGAAAACAAAGAGCTGCAGCTCAGATTCTAGACCACTTAAAAAAAAAAAAAAAAAAAACCCACAGCATATCTAAATCAAAACAAAGACAAAGCAATCAGAAAAACAGATCTGGACTTGAAGCTTTTGCCATATGCTGCTTTCTTGGCAAATTGATTTATTTTTTCTCCAAAATTCTCCCCAGCCAAAATAATTAATAAAATACAGAGCTGAATATATCCAGGAACAAAAGGTACTATTGAAGTTCCTCATTTCCTTCAGCTCATCTTCTCTTCACCATTCACTGACCTGCAGTACACTAACTTCCTCAGAATCAGAATGAGTTGTGGGCTCCAGCACCCTTCTTACACCTGACCTATAGCTCAACCCACTTAACTCCACTGTTTTCTCTAATCCTGGTTCTTTTATGTCAGGAATCACATCCACCTCATCTGCTAAAAAATGGAGAGAAAACACTAGAAGCTTCAATGCAAACATCTCTATTCTGTGCTACTCATTCAAGTACAGCATCACTTCCTATTTTTTTTTTCCTTCCCAGACTCTGAGGTCATCTGTCCATACACTATTTTTATCATCCAGCCACCTTACTTCCAAGGCACACAAAGACATCCTTACTACACTTTAAGAAAAAAACACCAGTGACCATCCCTTCTTCACCTCAGTCTCCTCTTTTTCTATCTACTCAAACTAGATTCATTGAATTTGACTTGTTTCTCCTAACTGAGTCTATACCAAAAGATAAAGTCCTGAAAAAAAAAAAATCTGTATTCTGGTCTATCCTCCTTCCCCTAAGCTTTTTTTGCAATTAACATTCCACAGATTATTGCCAGCTTAATCAATTATACTTGTTTTCTTACTTCTTCATTTCTTCACATCCACATGTGTTCTCTCCTGTTCCATTTTTACCCCATGACTGCACATATCCAGTAGGCTCTGTTCTTACCTTACTGAAAGCTTTCCTTTAAAAAGAAAAAAACCTCTCTCTTTGTTGCTTCTGCATTTCCTCCTATCAAACTATAACCCTCACCCTCAGACTGAGAGCTCTGCCCACCCCAGCACAGCACCAGAGCGAGATCATGAAAACCAGACCTATCCTGCCAAACTCAAATTCTCCTTCAGGTTTTAGGACAAGTCTATGTTATGCAGAGATCCCAAACCTTGTAAAGAAACAGACCCAGAACACAAGACAGCTGCATCAAAGTGTATTGACTACTCCAGCTACTCATGCTTGGATTGTTCAGAAACTCCCTCTAACCTTTCCCCTTATACAAGGGCTTCGTATTCGACAGCTCCAAGTGGTACATTCAGACATCTCTCCTCTGATACTTCTACATTTTATTACTGTAAAATTCCCAAGCCATCTTTCTATATATGTACTGTAAAGGAACTATGCCACAAATGCAACAGATGGCAAAGCATATGTAACAAATGATTAAGATGGCTAATCTGTGTCTCCCACACACCTACCTTCCTTCCCTAGTTATGACTAAACAAACATAAGACAGATACTATGGATTGTGAATATTACCACTCTTGGTTCAATATCATACATTTCAAAGCTGATAACCAAGAAAGTAAAATAAAAGAATATGTAAGAGTGAAGTTATCTGGAAGGACTCTGTCTGATGATACTCCTTATTGCAAGATCTCTAATCCTAAAAGGGGAGACTAACAACCTAGTAGTCACCTCAGAAAACTGTGACTGACCTAGCAAAGTTCTATTGAGGACTCTGCTTCTCTTAATTCAGACTCCCTCTGAATCCCGTTATCAAAATCCCCAAGTAAATTACAGGACCAGATGTCTGACTTTGCTTCAAAGCTACACGCTTTCAGTGCCAAAATCAAAAGCTAAGTTGTGACTTCTCATAGTTAACCATCAGTACCAGGCAGTACTGTCATCAAGACCTACCATATAAGGGATATCTGCTTTCAGACGTAAGGGGAAGACTGGTCTCTTCAATCCCAGATGAGTGACAGTGTTTTCCTTAACTGTACTTTGTTATTTTGTATTTTATCTGTGCATTGCTTCTCTCTACCCTCCCCCCCGACACCCAAAAAAAAAGAAATAAAAGTGAGAACGTGAAGGTTACCTTCCCCCAAACTGTAGCGGATTCGCACATCCCACGCATACATTGTTTCCTTGTTCTCAAATCCCAGCATCACAACTTGAGAGAGGCAGATAATTGCAAGCGTGTGATTCAAGCCCTCATAGGAGAGTCCAGGATCCAAGCCACAAATGTCTTCTAAGGTCATGCTGCTCCTCTCCTTATGCCCTTTTGCTCGTTCAGATTTATCCTTGTACACCAGCATGAGCAAACAGTCTAAAAGAAGCAAAACTGTCAGAGATGAGGCAGAACATAGAATACAACACGTTTCTCAGTATTCTGCTTCAATACAAAGGTGCTTTAGATAACTGCAGAGTCAGCCTAATCAAGTCAATGTAAGAAATTGGTTTCTTTTCCCCACCTCACCCCCAGGCAGTGTACAGTGCTTGTTTACAGTAAGCAACCATTAAATGTGGGATTTCAAGGGTAATCTGCAGGCTCAGAAATAAGGAGACAAGTAAAAAGTTCTCCCTGTTTCACGTTTCAATAGTCCAGTAGTTTTTCAGATACTATCTGGAGTCTGGAAGGAGCTGACTCACTAATTCTGAACATCAGGGGTTGCACTATGATAGCTGTTCACATTGCAAACACCCAAGACTGAGAGGCTATTGTCATCTATATTTCCATTAGAACATACTGAACCACAAATGAAATTCTTACAGTAGTTCACAGATTACTCAACTCCTAAATGGCGAGCAGACTGCACTGCCAGATTGTTAGTGTCAGCTCAGGTTTCCTAGTTAAATGTTACACAGTAGCCCTTGCTAATAATCATTATGTGCCACACCTTTTCTTTTTTTGTCATACATTTCCTTGCATCACCATTTGGTTTTAACCCTTTCCTAGAGGAGTTTATTACACAGTAACCACAATGAAAGCAAGCAATTTGGGGGTCGTAGTAAAAGCACATTTCACAAGCAAACCCAGAAGAAAAGAAAGAAAAGAAAAAAAAGAGAGCAACCTCTCCCATCTTTTGCATTTATAAGATCAGCACTCCTCTTTCCCCAGCTTCCCTCCCTAACACATAGCACTCAGTTGTAAATGAAATGGTCAACATCAAAGCTGCAACATCCACAGCTTAACCTGACCAAAGGAGCAAAACCCACTTTGCAACCATTTTATGAATGTTGGGCTGAGGTGCCCTGAGCCCTGGCCAGGTGCTCTGTGACTCTCTGCTGGGCAACAGGATGGCAAATCACCAAAGAGGTGAAAAATGCCTAAAAAGTCTGAACCATCTGCCAAATAAAGCAGGGCTTTGCATGGGCTCCCAATTGGTTTTGTGCACCTGTCAGCAAAAACAGCTGCAACTACGATATTTAAGCATTCTGCAGTATGGCTATGTGTCTGAAGAAAGAACAACTATGGTTTGCAGACCAAGAAAAAGCTGTTAGCTTTTTTCTAGCAATGCTGGAAAATTTAGCTGGAATTAAAATACTATTTTTGAGGGATAAGCTACATTATCAGTCTGTAAGTTCTTAACGCAAGCTCCCTCATTTTCCCCTTCAAACTTGGCTTACCCATGTTAGAAATCCAGGCTCCTATCCACATGTCTAGATACTAGCTCTAGGATCAACAGGTGCCCATTCACGCAGACAAGTTTTATGGATTCAGCCAAGATGCAGGCATTTAAACCTCAGACACTTAACTGCAACAACTCAAGTAACAAGAAGGTTGGTCTGAAAAGCTTCAATTACTATGGAATCTTCAACCTACCAGCACCAGCCTAGAAAAGATGCCATAATCCATTCTGCAGCAAGGCAGATTTACATTTTCTAAGTATAGGCAACGTTTAGCCCTGGAAAGACATACCTTTGGATCCAAATGTTGGGGCTTTTTTTCCCCCTGTTAGGAATAGATGGGAAAACCTGAAACCTGCTTTTCCCTTTGGAGCAGTAAAACATGAACTTTGAATAACATTTTCAATTTCCCCTTCAGAAGCATGGAAATAATTTTATTATTATTATTCAAAAATGATGGTTTATTTTTAAATTGAAGTGATATTTTATGTCAAAACACTTGATCAAAAATAACTACTGAGCTTACAGTGCCAGCTCTTTTTTTTTTTTTTTTTTTTTTCAGACACTAATCGCTCTGAAGAAATAACTTTAAAAAAAAAAAAAAAAA
>WBNH01012692.1:0-70722 GCA_013401255.1 Urocolius indicus | reverse complement strand
AGACACTAATCGCTCTAAAAAAAAAATTTAAAAAAAAAAAAAAAAAAAAAAACAAACCCAAAAAAAAAAAAAAAAAGAAATAAAGAAACTGCATTTTAAATGGGAGCCAAAAACCAAATAGCTGTGCCTTGAAGAGTCACCTTTCCCACGGGTGTTAGTCAGCGCCTCGCTACTAAACTACTGAAAACCTTGTCAGGGGTCAAATGCTAACGTTAACATTGTCGGAGGGGGCAAACGTTAGAGCCGGGCAGCGGCTCGAGGGTCTGGCCCCTTAGCCCGGGCTGCCGCGAGCCCCGGGGGGACTGCGAGCGCACGGCCACTCCGCCAGCCTTGAGAACGGCGGCCGCGGGCCGAGAAGAACCGCTCTCGCCTGCACTTCTGGGGGCTCCGGCAGTAGCCGCCTCCTATTTTTGGCCGCCTGGTCCGTCGCCAGATCGTTTATTGCCCACTCCCCTGATTAAATAAGTAAATAGAAGGAGGGGAGAGCAGCGGCGTCCCGAAGGAGCCGTGTGCCCCCCGCGCCGGGCGGAGGCGGGAGGGACGCCCCGGCGCCTGCCTCCCCTCCCCGGGACGGGCCCCCCCCTCTTACCTGCCACCGGGGAGGGCTTGCGCAGCACCAGCCACCTACTCTTCCACTGCAACGAGAGGCAAAAGGAGAGACAGGGTTAGCCAGGGCCGGCGAACGGAAGAGCGGGCTCTCTCGCCTCCCGAAGAGGGGGGCGATGGGTCGGGGACCCCCGGCCACGCGGCGCCGGCCCGAAGGGGCACCGGGGAGCAGGGACCTTTTTTCCGTCTCTCAACTTGACGTGACCCTCCACCACCACGGAATCCGTCATCTTCAGTCATGATTCCGGACAGCTGCGCCCGGCTCGCTGCTCCCTCCCCGCGCTCTGGCCGAGGGGTCACTTTCAAAATAGCTTTATTAGGTCCCCGCACGGGCACAGGGAGAGACGCGGGCGAGTGGCCAGCGTGGCCCGGCCCTCCCCGGCGCCCCCTGCCCCACCGGGAACGGGGGCACCGAAAAGCTGTGCACTGGTTCTTTATTCATTTGGTTTGTTGTGGTGTTTGGCTTTTTTAAACGATTGGTGTTTTTACGGCACGGCTCCGCGAGCGGGAGGCGCAGAACGCGGCACCCGGAGCACCGACGGCCCCGCGCGGCCCGATCCAGCTGGACCCGGCTCCGGGAACGACCCCGCGGGGGCGCCGATGCGCCGCGCCGATCCGGCTCCGGGCTTTGCAGCTGACCGCCGAGGCGGCCCCGCGGCCAGGGCGCGGGGAAAACCCGGACCGGATTCCCTTCGCCCTCTATCTCCGCGGAGCGGGGCCTGGAGCCGGCGGGTCCAAACACCCCCTTCCCGCAGCCTGGAACCCGCCGCTGCCTTACAACGCCCAGATTTCTCTTTCAAAACGCGTAATTTCTGCTCCCCTTGGCTCCAAGAAGATACACGGCCAAATACCCCGATAAAAATACTCTCCTCTTTTTTCTATGTTGCAATGCAACTGTCACAAGATAACGACCTACTTATACCAAAGCCAGAGAAGCTACAATTACTAGAATAAGACGTGTTAATGATGTCCTCAGATTTCTTTAAACGAGAAATGGACTAATTAGAGTCCATTATTCTAAAAATACTCCTACTGCATCTTCTTTGATGGTAATTCGTTCTTCAGCTTTTTTTTTTTAAACAGCACCACAGCACATTTTTCTTTCAATGGCATAATAGAAGGGGGGTTTAGATGTTTGCATTTATTTTTTCCATTTGAATCGATCAGTTTGCATGGAATAACATATAATTTAATAAAATCATCTTTAAGTGTGTTTCATCCTGAATTAGGGACATGTTTGTTCAACTGGCTTTGCATTCTAATTCAATTTCAATGTAAATGTTAGAAAAAAATACCAGATAAAATTTCACCAGTAAATTTCAATTGAATTTGCATTTAACCAAAGTGATAAGCACTTAAAGTGAGAAGAAAAGTATGGAGGATAAGTCTACGTGAGGTAATGCTCAACAAAAAGGCAGAAGGTGCTGGAGTGCCCCCTAGGAATGTGACCAATGTCAGGCATGTGAGAGGCCAGGCAAGGACCTCTTGCTTAACCTCGATGCTTCCTTGCCACCCCTAGTCTGTGTTTCTGGATTTGATACTGTGCTAGTCACCATACAGAAAATGCTCAAATGATGACATTCAGATTCACCAAATTAATGCAATAGCATCACTCAAACAGGCTGCCCTAAAAGCCACAAATTCGTTTTAATGCGTTCAAAGTATGACAGTATTGAGTGAAGATTTATCATATACACCTTTGAGGGCAGAAAAGAGGTTGTTTCACTTATGAAGACTCAGCGTATTTTTGTTAAAGTTTCATTGATTCTATTGGTGTTACCACATATCCATACAGGCAGCACGGATTTTGAAAACAGAACAGCTAAAAAGCTCTACACAAATTGTCAGAAACACCAGTCTAACACATATCCAATCAAATTGCCACCATTTTTACAGCAAGAGAAGACTGGGAGAATATAGTTCAAAACTACCAGATTAAAAGCAGCCATAGTGATGATGGATATTAATTTCAAAGTGAAACTAGAGTCACAGAACAGATATGGATGTTCAGAATGGCACAAGCTTTGTGTGGAAACCTGTTCCAAATTAATCCCTTCCAAAGAAGAGTAAATAGCTCCTTCATGCTGATTTAGTACTTGTCTTTCAGCAGCAGGTACACTTAGTCTTGTTACACAGTCGCATTCATTTCACTGAGTTAAGGCCAGACTCATACTGCAAATGGCCAGGAAGGCAATGACAGACAACAACTGTCTTTAGCTTGTTTTGAAATCAAGACCCCAAAAGTGGATCTCAATTTTTCAAGCTAGTGTTTAGTGCCTCAGAAAAAAAAAACAACCTAAAGACTTTGATCTTAGCATTCATAGCTGCAAGTCATATCTAAGCTCTTATATCTGTCTACTGTAAATTTGTGTGACACTTGCATAAAACTGGGATCACCACCAACTGAAATTGATCCCTATGCAGAGACGCTTTTCAGATGCTTTCCAGCACAGAGAAGTGCTATTTCATTTTTCTACCAGCTCTCAACCTGTTAAACAACCTACAGAAGGATTCAAAGATGTAGCTAACTGTATACATAAACTAAATCCAAGAAACAGAGGGTAAATGTTTTTATTAACCAGTTGACACCATTTATCTAGATTAGCATTGTTATATATTTGCACTTACACAAACAGAAACTGCAGAAATTATTCACTGCAACTAAGAAACTCATGAAGACACTACCAGTATTATAAAACAAAACACATATCTGAGTATCTATGCACCACTTTAAAATTCTACACCTTAAAGCACAGCTTGGCTTGAAATACTTAAAAGAATTGAAAGATGCTCACTATAAGAGAAGAAATGCATTTCCCATCAATACTTCCAAATGCACACATCTGGCATGGCTAAAGGCTCCCTGTATTGTTGGTTTTTAGGTTTTTTTAATAAATTCCATACTACTTTAAGAAATCAGACTTTTGTTGTTGAACCAGTTTCTGCCTTTTTTGCTGGCATAGCTGCGTCCACAGCCTCTAAACAGCTAAATATTGTAATAATTCCTTTGATTGTTCCCATAACAATTCCATAGACCATGACAAGCAAAGGCTGTGGTTTATGGTATTGCCAAATTCCCAAGGAAAACATCAAGCTTCTCCTCCAGCCATCTAGTTAAAAAAATCTGTTAAGAGAAACCTCCTTTCTGAATTGTCTAAACAGATGAACAATGTTAGTACAAAATCTGAGACATCTTCAAAACAGTGTCAAATTTAAGAAACATTTAGGCATTTATCACCAAGGTGAAGTATTTCCACTGTTATCCTCAGGGTGAGGAGCAGCTCAGAGTCTGCAAAAGGTTCCAACTGCATCAGTCTGAAATCAGGTGCTCTGACTTCCAAAATTTTTCAGCAAGAAACTTTGTGCTTTCAGGAGGCATTGCATTAACCTTGCTGGAAAATTGCACACCACATTCAGCAGAGCACTGAAGCATATTCCTGATTATATGTCAGTGGGACATATAAGCATATTTTTATGTTCAACTGAATCAAAACTTAAACCCTTTGGTTATGCCCAAAACTTGTTTGTTGTAGTTTGTTGAGGAGCAGCTTCGCCTACATGGCTCCATTGGTGTCTCTCAACATGAACTTCAAGGATCATTTCTAGGGCGGGAGGAAAAATCCATTTTTGGTGCTCTTGTTCCTTTTATTTCATCTGAGAGTGTGAGGACAATGTTAAGGGTTGGTCTGGGAGAAGACACGTCCACCAGAAACTGTACACACACGTTCAAATCACTTGTTATGCAATCCACCAAACAGACAAACAGTTGTAGATTTTGGTGCACTGTCTCAACAGGTTTGTTTTACTGAAACAAATAAAGATAGTTTCATATATTGAGCATTCCATAGCTCTAAAAATCTAGATCAAAGATGCTGGCATCAGATGGAATAATCAAACTTTTAGTGGTCTGTTTTGGAATTGCTGAGAATTACCATGAGAGTTTTCATACTGGCTTATAATAAAATATCTGTGCTACTTTAGTAAAACTAAAAGACTCCTGAACACTGCTTCAAAAGTTAGCTTATGTAACTGATCAACTATTTTTTCGAGGGGCTATCTTCTCATTAATCCAGTTTACATAGTTCGTCACTCGTGCATACACTCCAGGTTTGTTGACTCTGCCACAGCCGTCTCCCCAGCTGATAATTCCATAGAGGTACGAGATTTCATTTTCCTCACAGGCCAGAGGTCCACCAGAATCTCCCTGTGTTAAAGGCAAGCCAAAGGTTATCTGATTTTGATAGAAAACAGTTAGAAAAAGACCTGTTTGGGAAAGTCCTAGATTAAGAATGTTTGCATGTGAGATTTAAATTTTAAAAAGTAATATGGAAGCAATTGTTTGCTGAAGTTTCATTATAGAAAGTTTTTTTCAGTCGTACTTCTAATATAGTGGTGAAGTGTTTTAACTCCACATTGACCAGAAGTATCAGTATATCAGATTTGGTTAAAAACCTGAAATTCTTTTCAATTCAGACACCTACTGAAACACACAACTCATTTAGGTCACCTTCAGTGGGAGCACACAAGTCTTTGAGAATTGCCCTATGTTGTAACACAGGCTCTGTGCGGATGGATTATATAAGGCAAAGAATATTTGGAGAGTTTCTCCATGCAGTTTATTGCACCTGTCAGAGATCAAAGTTTTCAAAGAAAGGTGTTGCCTACATACACACTTTTCTATGACTGTGGGATGCTATAATTTCATGTGGCATATGGGTTTCTGCATCTGTTGGATTTGATGGTGCTGAGCATTTACCTTGTCATTAAAACCATAAACCAAAAATAATACCAAACTAATGGTTGATGATATGCTACAGCAAAGAAGAATTTGGAACACATCTGCTTACTTATAAGCTTGCAAGCATTCAGGAAAGGAATTTTTGTTATTATTAATCTCAGTCTGACTTTCTACAAAAATACAAAGGGAAAAAAAATGTAACTTAGCAAACAGTAAAAGGTGAAAGGAGCCACCACTCTAGATACTTGAGACTAAGTAGAAATACTTTTCCTATTTAAAAGAAAATCTCCTGAGAACAAAGAAGGTAGGAAAATTGTGTTGCCTTTATACCATGAGATTTCTGTGATAAATGAGAGACATTAAGTGAAATCTTCTGACATCGATTTACTTCTCAGAATCTTGCTTATATCTCCACGATTCATCTCATTGATTGCAGTTTTGGTATCAGTGCACCGATTTTAAAGTGTTTCCAAGAAAATATTCTTAACATCTTCAAGCAGAATACATCCACTTGGCATTTCTTGGTCTTGAAATATTTTTCTAGATAATGGTTGTTAAATTGAATTTCCTAAGCATACATTAAAAAAAAAACCTCACAAGTTATCTACATTTATTTTGACATTAAGAGGTCTACACTATTTCTCCTTAGATCACACAAGTCTGCCAACAGGAAAAAATAAGGATTATTGATTCATTAATAATGTTTTCATGTCATGAGCACTGTCACTTCAGTGACATCTGTGACTCTAAATCACTGTTTCTCAGACTTCACAACTCTTTGTACAGTTCCTGTCTCCTTCCTTCTACTTTCTTTTTTCTCCCTTTCATTCCTGATCAACTCAGTTTTTTGAGGGTAGGGAGTAAGAACCACCTATAATCCTGCAGTTTGTGTTTCCTGGGTAAGTCAAAACAAACTGAGCAAACAAGGTAGTTTCTAGTTCTGTGACTAATACCAAGACTTGCAGCCAATAAGTGTAATCAGTTCTCAGCCCTGACCTGGAAACCTTGAGTTACTGGTGGCTGCTGCCATTTCACCATTGACACCTTTCTTTGGACACTTTCATGGTCTCCATAGGGGTTCCAGCATACAGTATACATGATATTTTTTATTTTTTCTAGTCTCATTTCCATCTATTAGTTATGTTTGCAAATTTATGCTAACAGAGCATAAGCCTCCCTCCTTCAAAATGAACTGAAGATAATATCTAAAGATTATGTAAGGAATTATCTGATAATTCAAAAAAAAATAGCCTCATCTATCACCACAATTCTGCATCCTTATTTGGAGCCAAGGTATGACATAATTCAAAAAGAGATGCAGAGTAATAAGAGCATGAGATCATTCCATGAAGGACTGAAGTCATGAAAAACAGTTTCCAATTGGCTGATATTCTGTGCCACCAAATCTTATCCACTATAGTACCTCAGCTACCTCCCCCTCCAAATCTCAGCATTGCTCCCCACCTCCTACCCAGGTATTCTCTTTTTGTTCAGGCAAGAGGCAGAAGATCAGGGATTTGGCTCAGCACAGGTTCATGCTGGGTGGCCTGCCAGTGCACCCTTGCCAGCTGGCCAGCAAACCTTTGCCATCACACTCTGAGCTCAGCCGGGAGCTGAAGCAACTCACTCTCCAGTGCATAGTCATTGCCTTTTATGAAGGTAGGAGGAGTGTAACACCCTGGAAGTTTTTTGCCCTTCTAGAGAACTTAATTGACATTGAACAGATTTTAAAACGAAGGTAGAAGAAAACAGTGCAGTCACATAAGTTTCTTTTCTTTAGGAACATTTCATCTCTTTAGCAACAATAACATCAAAAGTAAGCACTGTAACACTGCCATGTTTCTGGCAATAGTATACATTTATATTCTCTGCCTAGAAATGACTCACAACATTACCTGACAAGCATCAGATTTGCTGTCCAAGTAGCCAGCACAGAACATATTTTCAGAGAGTTCTGTTCCATAAATCTCAGGTCTTCTGCACCTCTCCTCAGCAATAATTGGGATCAATGTTTCTTGCAGGACATGTGAATAACCAGATATATCTTTTTTTAAAAAAGAAGCCCAGAGAGGAAAAGAAAATCATTTTTATAGAGTGTAAACAGCATAACATGGAAATACAGTGTACAGTATGACCTACAAACACACTTAATACTTCTTCGTCATATTCATATTGTGGATCTCTTTAAAAGAAAATTTTTCTAGTGATCAGATGACTTTCTGCTCCTCCATGTCTTGTAATGGTGTGCCACATCTAGGCATTAACCTACTTCAGGTTCTCTCCTTTCTGAGAGACTCGGGAACAGTCCCCCAGCACTCCTGTTCTCTCCTCTTTCCAGCTCTCATAATAAATCATCAACATATCACAGTTTCTGTTTCCTCGTTTTGCCTTCAGACTACATATTTAGACCAGGACAACATTTGCTAACGCTAAATTTCTTATCAAAGTGAGCCAGACAGCTCTCCCGTCCTTCTCATTCATCTGCATAGGTCTCTGCTATCTCCACATCAAAGCAGCATGGCCAGACTTCATAATCCTGAAATTCCTCATCTGAAAAGATGAGACAAATTTTTTTGACCTTTCTCAAGCTGGATGCAAGCACTTCTTAGCCCAACATATCTCTCTCCTGTTTCTTAAGTTGCTTGCTGGTGAAGGTAAAAATACCAGATGAAAGTCTAGCACAGAGTGGTAAGCCAATTGTGTTTGGTTTTCGGTTTTTGATATCTACCTTGAGAAACCAGGTGTAGGATTCACTCAATTAAGGTATCAAGTTGTTAACATCTACAACTAAATTACTTGCTTTCCTCCTAGTCCAAGGAAATCTAGCTAGTTCAATAGCTCATCTCATCCCAAAATGAATTCAAACATTTGGTCAAGAGAAGTACACTCCAAATTCCAAGGACTATAAAGGGAAGTTCAGGGTGACTATTTCAGACATAAATGTTGTAAACATCTAAAGGTTAAAAAACCAAAAAGTTAAAAGGTTAAAAGAATCCCCTCACAGGTCTTTGAAAATATTTTACCAAACTCAGTTCTATAACATATACTTGAGTATTATGGGGGTTTTTGTTGTTTTTTTTCCTACAGACACCACCTCTCATTTTACTCACTTTCATGCCTGTGTCCCCATCCAGAGATTTGACATTTGAACTCATCAGGGAAAACAGTGTCGCTTTCTGGCAAGCAGATGGGCTGAACAAATTGCGACTTGACAGCGCAACGTTGGCCATTCTTCTTCAGCTTAATCAAAGCTGCAGAACAGAAAATATAGGGGGAGTAAAGTGACTGTTCCCTTTCTTTGATGCGATTGGCAGCAATGGGTCTCAAATATAACTTTAATTATCCCCTAAGCCTCTCTTAATTAAGATATTTCAATCAAAAGACAGACAGACTCATCTCAACAGCACCTGATTTCACTGCAAATTGAAAGCTGAAACATTCAGCTACTCCCCTTGTGGGAATATTTATGTTATGCGCCACTCACTGAGTAGATTTTGGTTCCCTGCCTTCCCTTTGTAGGGAAGGGTTAGGATAGAAAATACATGTGTCTACTCCCACCTTAAAGTTAAATAACAGTGACATATCCACAACTTTCAGCTGAAATAAGTGGGATGTGCAAGTGCTTACTGCTGCTGAAAGTTTGGCCACTTGCCTAATTCCAATTGATTAAAAAAAAAAAATTACTGCAAGGGCTGGTGTATTTCATGCTGTGTTATCACTGAGCACAGCAACATTCCAGATCTTGAAAACTAAGGAAAAAAAAATCAAAGTATTTTGAAAACAAGCTTCTGAAAGCCACGAAGAATTACACAACCTTTACTATGCTGCCTTCATGGGGCCAAAACCATTGTAAATACCAAGCTGTGCAGAATCAGCTGTGCAGAGTATGTCAGACGGTGTCAGAAGTAGCAGAAATATTGGTTCACCTGTAGCAAACCCTCAGTGTTTGACTCTAGAGAAACAGAGGGGACTTTATGCTTGGTGTAACAAGGGCAGCCTGTTGGGTTTGTGGACACTGCTCAAAGAGGACAGAGCTGAGATAATATAGACACACACCTGTTAAACCTTCACATCACACCTTTTGGAAGCTTCAGGTTTTTCTGAGCACAGCTGTGTGGACAACAAGAAATTCCACCAAACAGTCTTATTTCTCTACTGACTAAATTGTTTTGGCCTTTGTGGAACACGTAAAGGGTATCTCATAGTCTGAGAAGCCCACACAGACTACACTCCCACATTCAGCAGCTTGCACTTCCTTGCCTTGCTCCTCTTCCCCACTAACTCAGCTAATTTCTGAATGTCCTGAACTTCCCAGCAAATACTCTTGTGGTAGATTTCCTTTAGAAAAGGATTTTCAGGAGGAAATAACTCTTCTACATCAATATAAGTCATTGACAGGGCAGAATGTGCCCCCATATCTTCCCTCCCAGTTTCTCTCTGCTTTTTTGTTTTTGCAACTGGGCTTCTCTTAGGCACTCATGTTCAGCTTACCCTAGATATGGTCATTGTGTATCAAGAAGCCATGCCAAATTTCAGGGTAATTCAAAAAGCTAAGAGATCTCAAGGTGCCAATAGGGATTTACATCAGGATATTTCAGAGCAAAATAAAAAAATCTGTAGTTTATTAAATACCCCAAATCCAGTTCATCTCCTGGTACACTGTGACAGAGCTCCCACCAACACAGAATTTGAATGCCTTTTGAAAGCATTTGAAATATTCACTATATGAGAGAAATGAACCAGTACATTCCTGACCTAAAATGTCCCCAATGCCATATTCTTAAGTAGTTTCATAGACAAAGTGCTCACACAGCTTGATACTCTGGGGTGATGTGCTATTCTGACTAATATTATGTGGTCAATCAGAAGGGTATTTAACTTTTGGCTGACAAGACAGCTGATTTTCAAATCTTTTCCAATGTAAAAGATGATTCTTAGTAACATAGATTTGCAGAGCAGATGGGGCTATTATATTCATCTAGTCAGATCCTCTACACAATACTGACAATAGAATTTTACCAAGTAATTCCTGCATCAAGCCCACAGTTTCTGGTTCAGTTAAAAAAAAATGCCTAATCCCACAAAGACTTGAAGTGATGATGAATCTGCCATACATCTAGGTAAATTACTCCTAAGGCAAATTATCATAATTACTCAAAAATTGCAATTTATTTCTCATCTGAATTTGTCTAGCATTTAGATGCTGTTTCAATTGAACTACAAACCCTCTGCACTCAAAATCCTCTCTTAATATCTATGATTTTTCTACTATGAAGGCAGTTTTGACAGATCAACTAAACTTGAAATTAAGTTGAGCAAGCAGAAAATAAAGCTGCGAGAGCAAAGATACTCACCAATGTCATGTTCAGTAGGGTTGAACACAGAGTACTGGGGATGCAAGACATACTTCTCTATTTCAAACGTTTGTGTTACATCAGTTGTTTTGTTAAATATATGCTGACCCAGAACTACTTTAATGGTTGATTTTAGTGGGCTGTAATACAAAACAGAGAACAAGCAATTCTGTGATTAACAGAACAAATGAAGCCTAACTCCTCACTGTTGTGTATCCCATGAACTGTTATAACCTCAGCCCCCCATCACAGCTAATATTTGCCCTCTCATAATGCCTTAACCTGTTTCCCAGGCTTCTTACCTACTAAGGGCCAGGAAAAAAATGACTCATGTTACAGTGAGTTTCAGGCTCTGTGAGTCCTGATTAGTCTAATTAAAGGCTGCTTCTCCTTGACAGAAGGAAAAGGCAAGCACAGGCACTGGTTCCCAGCTGCTCTGTGGTTAACAGGCATCTTCAGGGACTGTAAGCACTTCTTGTTCTAGAAATTTAACTGAGTGAACTTTGACCAGGCTTTTCCAATGAGTATGAAAATTACTGACAAAGAAATGAGGGACCAAAAGATGAGTCAGGTGTGGATATCGCATTTCTCTGGGAAACCAGGCTTTTAAAAATATTACAGGTGTGGATTGAGAATTTAAAGGTACTGGCTAACACAGGAATATCTGGGCAGCTTCCACCTAAGAGCTATCACCACTTCTGCTCTGAGATTAGATGGAATGCTGTTAAATCTCTTGTCCAGAATCAAAAACAACTAGTTGAGGAAGATCACAACGGTACACTGATCTAATGGGACAAACCATACTCAGAGAAGAATACAGTTTTTGTAATTGACACTATCTTTTACAGCAATTGTTTGTTTACTTTAAAAAGACCACAGTCATAGAATCATAGAATGGTAGGGGTTGGAAGGGACCTTTAGAGATCATCTAGTCCAACCCTCCTGCAGAAGCAGGTTCACCTAGAGCAGGTCCTCTCACTCCAGTGTCCTAGGACAGACAACTAAGAAGAACCAGCATTACAGCTGGCAAGAGACATTTGGAATAATCAGAAAGTGTTTGGAAAGACAGTACATTCTCTAGCTTTGAAAGCAACAGAATTTAAATTTCACTCTTGCTTTAAAACCAGTTTGTTCTGTATGTGCATGAGTCTACAAGGAACACAGCTAGCAAATGTCTTCAACATTGGAGCACTTGTGTGTTTTGTTATCCAGTTCAAGAGTAGAAAATACCTCTGTCATCCATCTCAGACAAATGCAGAGTGGTCAACATCACTGCAGTTTCCCTAGTTGTGTTTCTGTGCATCACCAGTACCCATCAGATACAAAAGCACTTTGGAGTCTCCTCTGGTACTGAGCATGAAGAAATTATCAGCACTAATGTACAAAGAGGAAAGAGATTCTAACAGAGAACTGACAGCTACTTTGCAACAATAGCTATGCTTATAATTAACAATGGAAAGCACAAAGTTTCTTTTTTGTGTGTGACTGGAAAACAAAAAGAAAATAAAGTATTCTTTGTTCAATATGTAAGGTGAGGATTTCCTCGGTGCTCTTGCAGTGGTAAACCTACTCCCGTGAAAATCAGATTCTGGGCCTGTAAAACAAAGCGGAAGTTCACTTCCAAAAATAGCATTTAGAATAGATTTCAAAGGCATTGAATGATCCTACTATGACTTACAGGTGGTTCATTCAGGAAAGGAATAAAATGTGAGGGGTTATGGAAAGAGAAAAATAACAAGTTATCTGCGCATCTATTGTCGCCTAGCGGAAAACAGTTGTAATTGTGGCTAACAGAGGCACTAAACACACAGAAGGGTGCAAATTACAATGCAGCAATTATAGAAAATCTGTATGTACCAAACCACCAGCTGGAAGTGGGTGGAAATGTCCTGAATAGTTGCCAAAGTTAGTAGCTATTTCACAACATTTGAAAAACAAATGCGGTGTGGCTCAAGCTCCAAGTGCTTCAGTACAGCACTCACAATGGTATTATTAGCTCTACAAGCTATCAGTGTATGTATTCTGGCATAAGTTTTTTTTCTGTTTCTCTTGGCTTCTTTACTATGCAAAGGAACAATGGGTATGAAATGATGTAATATTTTACCCATCAATGTGACCAGACTGAAATCAAGGAAAGCGTTCAGCATTTGTAGAAAATTAAATTTGTGGCATAAAGAGTGTCCTAGAGTCAATCATTTCTCCTGTGTCCCATAGACAGAGGACAAAAAAAAAAAAAACCACGTTGAAAAAAACCCCAAAACACACCTCAAGGAAATCAGCCTCAAAAAATTAACAGTTCAGTTCTTCCCTGTAGCTTTTTGCAAGGCTCAGCCCGCTCTAATTGTGTCAACCAACTGTAATTTATTGCCTAATAAATCATTGCTTGGCTTTCTCAGTCTTTTTGAATAAAACTCAGTGCTGAGCACAGTCATCTGTTTTATATCTCAAAGCAGGCATAAAAAGTTCAAAAAGGTAACTGAGAAGATGATAAATGCTTATATTCCCCTGCAGATGCCTGCACATGCAAGCTCCCATTCCATGTCCTTCTCCACCCTACCATACTTCTTCAAGCCAGGTCATTTAGCTTCTAGGAGACTCCATAAGGAACAAGATAAAGACTTATGAGGTAATAGGACTTCAAGCTATTTCTTAGCTCATGAATAGCATTGAAATTGCCAAAATCTCTTTTTGAAACACTAGTCTTTTATAATCTCATCTTCTTTCTTACTTGTTTCAGTTCAAGTTTGTTGTGAGTCACAAGCAGACAGTGAGTATGTGCAGGAGAGCACATACTGTCAGATGAGGGGTGAGTTTACCTGTTAGCAAAGCAGTGTGCTGCTGACACAACCCAGCAAGTCTGAATAAGGCTTCCACCACAGAAGCTCTCTCCAATATATATAGCTGCTGTCCAGGGATGAGATCCAGGCAGAGATGAAGATCCTCCAACAATCCTGGGTCTCACAAAACTTCTTTTTTTGTGCCTTCTCCCACATGGTCTTCTGGCAACTGCAGAAGTCTCTACAGTGTCTGAAACTAATGGCCTCCTTTCCCTTCTTGCTGAGATACAAGGAGAGATGGTATCAGACTATGAATTCTTGTTAACTTCTGAGGACTGGAACTTTCAGAGGAGTCTTTAAAATGAAGGTTCATTAAACATTAACCTACACTGTATTTCGTGCAGTTCTTCAGGAGACTTGCAAGGGTGAAAGCTATGCCTGTTCCCAACACTGATTATACAAATATTGGTGTAAATTCAATGCACCTGTGAACATTCCTGGACACTGTGTGGTTTACTGGTGCAAATATAATCATTACACATTAGAACCAGAAAAGGAACCACTTCACAAACTGATTTTTCTGTTCTGAAGGTCAGATTCAACATTAACAGTTAAATATTAATTTGAGGGAAGAGGAGAATCCTGAGGCTTTAGAATTAACTGCTGTGTCTCATACATTCTCAGGATTCAGTCCTCTATTTGCTCACAGTGGCCCATTCACTTCTCTGGGCCCATGATTCTCTGAGTGATGACAATTTGTACCAAAGCATTGATTATTTCTAATATCTTGCCTGTTCTAGCAGAAAATGTGGTGATATTGGGATGATTGTGACTGAAAGCACTATTGTGACACCACTGTTATTTCAGGACAAAAATCACAGATTGTATCACAACTCCAAAATATGCCTGTTGTTGTCATTTGATTTGCTGCAAACAGTAAAATATTCCACACTCTTGGGAAAAGTAGAACATTGAAAAATATACAGTGAAATCTTGTTCTACTATTAATAAATATTTCTTCATTCATTTATAACATGGTTTATAAGAGAGCCTTTACATACCACAAGATGGAACATCACAATACTCCCATGACAGATTGTTGTCCTTCATGATGTAACACCATGGCTTCTCATCATCATCTAGATTTCTAATTAGTTCAGGGAGAAAATGAATTCTAAGCGTTAACCACAGTGTTGCTCCAAGCTTCCCAGAGGGTTTCTACTTTTTCCTCTTACTCTATGCAGAGGACTGACAGGACTCTCAAGTTTTGAGCCATCTGACAAAGTGATGAAGCACCTGCTAATCTCTAAATGGGTGAGCAGCATTTCAGTAGAATTCTTCATGTTTAAGGTTAATCAAGTCTAAGGTTTTCTAGGACCTGAAATACAGACACATGACTGAACACCTGTAAAACTTGCCCACAAGCACTTGAACACATGAGCACGTTCACATGGTTTAAACACAGCCCACACTGAAGTGCTTTAACAGATATCATCTCAGCTATTTTAAGGACTAAAACCCATGGGAGATATTCCTTTTTTAGATTATTTTTTTTAAGATAGGAAATTCCAACACAGGTAGATTCATAGAAATTACATAACAAGAACAGCTAGCACAGACAAATGTAAAAAGCTCAGGTTCACACTCCCTGGAGAGTCTGAAGAAATTAAAGACTACCTCAAGAAAATATTGTATTTTGCAGAAAGAGGGAAAAAAAGGATTATCAGAAACAGTTTACACCTTTGTTGCCTTGGTGTTAAACAGCTTTTGTGTTGATTCCATTAGGGTTTCTCCATGGTACAGCCTAATTATTTTTATTGATGCCTTGTACATAACAAGAAATTTGCCCAGTTTACTCCTCCAAGAATATAGGGAAGACCTCCAGTAGGCCAAGAGAAATAGACAAGGTAATTCAGGGCTCCAGATAAACAGCAATTCTAATTTCAGTTGGATTTATCGGGACCACTTTCTATTATTGTAAGGTTCTTCATTATTTTTTTCTTTATAATCTGATTTATCTTCAGAAAAAGATTGAAGTACTTTGAAATTCTCAGAACTGAAGAAGCAACGCAGGTTGAGTCATCTTCCGCCAACAATGTTTCTAAATTAGACTATTTGAAGAAGAAGATATCTGCAGGATTATATAGTGTAGCAGAGATATCCCCATAAATTGTAACAAGCTGACAAAAAAAGTGAAAAGCTTTTTTCTCAGCTCTTCAGAACTTGAAGACATCAGCTCCTACACCATTTTGTTCTTTGCATTTCAAATCGGCAAGTGAATATTGGACTTAAATGATGCCAATTGAAGGGGTTCAGATTTATTAAAGCATAAAGTATGTGCCCGATAAATTGCCGTATTGTGCTGAGAAACTGGAAATCTCACACTTAAGTGCTGCAATCAGTCCCAAGCCTTGGAAAGCAAGCAGATATGGGTTAAGAGAGGGAGTAGGAACTGGTTATTATTTGTGACAGATGGAAAAGAAGCATGCATACATGTTTTTTATCATCAAACAGATTAGGAAGTGCAGTACATTTTGATTTTCCTGAAATACTGGTCTAACTTCCAGAGGTGGAGGCAGAACCAAAAAAAAAAAAAAACCACACTAAAGAAAAAAACAAAACCAAAGCCTAGACATCAACCAGTAATTTATGGAGCATCACCTAAGTTTGTCATTTCTAGCACTTGCTCATTTCCAGGATCCTTTCTGAATCAAAATATTTTCTTTATTTGTGGATATCCATTGATCTCAGGAAGACCTCAGAGATGAGTGGAACATAAAATGACTGACGATAAAGGAAAAACCTGTACACCACGAGCTATTTTTATTATATCTGAACAGGAAAATTCAGTAGAAATGTAGTTTACCAATATATGGCTTAATGAAAAATGAAACACCTTGAAATCTTATTTAGCAATAGTTTTGCTTTGGAAGAAATCCAGGAAAGATATTTGACATCTCATTGTGATAGTATTGAAACATAGTGCTTTGATTTTTCATTTTAAAACACTTTGAACTTTTGAAAATATTTTTCTTTATGTTACATATTTCACAATTTGAGTATTAGAAATAGTAGGTTAACCATTTCAATTTGGCTGCTGCATTTCTTTGACCTTTTGGATAGTCATTTATGAATAATTTCAAAAGTTTTGCGCTATGGTCTCATTTGAGTGGAAAAAAAAAGTCAGAATAAGCCAGGCCTGGGATTTCCAACATTATTTTGCATCTGAGCTTCTCTTGGCAGATGCAGCTATTGATTTAGCCTGTTTATTAGGTCTTGTGTTCTGTACACATATATCCCTTGTGTCAAGCTGTTAAGTCAGTCTAGCTTTTCCAAGGCAGGGTTAACACCTGCTTTGAGATTCCTAGCCCTACTCTCTTCCACAATACACACATGAGAACTTTCTTACCTGCAGTAAGAGAATGGCCCCAAGCCAAGCTGTATTGCCTTCTCAACGCTGTCAACATGAAGCTCTTCGTAAAGCAAGTCTGAATTCCAAGACAAACAGCTGTGTCCAGAAATGGTCATTTTTGCTGTGCCTCTGTACTCTGTGCCATTGTCAACATAGCACCGATGGCTAGGATCTGGCAAAGGGCAAGACACTGGTCAGGAATTGATGCTAATTACATGTTAAATACTAATTTCACAGCTGAGGTCTCAAAGGGGAATCAGAGGGCCCAATTCTGTATAGTGTCTTTCACCTTTCAGAGGAATACATCAAATGATTTTTTTTCTTCAGAAAAAAAGAATCTGAGCAGTTAAAACTTCTCTTTAAATTTAGTAGTGAGTAGGCCTCATTTTGCACATGCACAAATAACTATTTTGTTGGGCAATATGGCAGAAAATTAGACCTAAAATTTATACTGCTTATGGAAGATTTTAGTCAGCAATCTGTAGCAAAGTCAGTAATATGGCTGGGATTCCTCCTGTCTAATTTTAGACACAACTCAGCTCAACACTGGAGACTGCCTTTTCAGTCAATTAAGAGAAACAGGCATTTCTTATGACAAAGTGATCCAGTCTATCTGAAGTGACTTTCTAAAGATGAGATTTATCTTGCCATACACCCTTGACTACATTGACTGCATTTTCATTTGTTTGCCAGGCACTCAACCCCGTGAGCTGGGAGACAGGGACAGAGGACAGAATGAAGCCCCCTTAGTCCCTGGGGAAACGATATGTGACTTGCTGCTTTGCGTCAATGCACACAAGTCCATGGGCCAGATGGAATCTAAGCAAGGGTGCTGAGGGATCTGGTAGAAGTGCTCACCAAGCCACTATCCATCACCCACAAGCAGTCCTGGTAAACTGGGAAGGTCCCAGAGGACTGGAGGATGACAAATGTAACACCCATCTACAACAAGGGCTGGAAGGAAGATCCGGGAAACTACAGGCCTGTCAGGCTGATCTCAGTGCTGAGGAAGGTTATGGAACAGATCATCTTGACTGTCGTTGCAAGCCACATACAGGACAATCAAGGGTTCAGGCACAGTCAACATGCCCTCTTCAAAGGCAGGTCCTGCTTGACCAACGTGATCTCCTCCCATGACAAAGTGACCCACTTAGTGGATGAGGCTGCAGATGTGGTCTTCTTGGACTTCAGTAAAGCCTTTGATACAGTCTCCAACAGCATCCTCCTGAAGAAAGTGGCTGCCAACAGCTTGGATGGATGTGCTCTGAGATGAGTGGAAATCTGGCTGGATAGCCAGGCCCAGAGACTGGTGGTGAATGGAGTTAAATCCAGTTGGTAGCTGGTTGGTCACTGGTGGTATTCTCCAGGACTCAGTGCCGGGGCCTGTTCTGTTTAACACCTTTATCAACTATCTGGATGAGAGGATCGAGTGCACCCTCAGTAAGTTTGCTGATGACACTATGCTGGGCGGGAGTGTAGGTCTGCTTGAGGGCAGGAAGGCTCTTCAGAGGGATCTGGATGGGCTGGAGCCATAGGCCAAAGCCAATTGAATGAGATTCAACAAGGCCAAATACTGGGTCCTGCACTTGGGCCACAACAGCCCCAGGCTTGGGGCAGAGTGGGTAGGGAGCTGCCCGGATGAAAAGAACATGTTAGTGTGCTTGTGCCCAGGTGTCCAAGAAGGCATCCTGTATCAGCATGGCTAGCAGGACTAAGGAAGTGATTATGCTCCTGTGCTCAGTGCTGTTGAGGCTGCACCTCAAGGCTGTGTTCAGTTTTGAGCCTCTCACTACAAGAAGGACATTGTGGTGCTGGACTGTGTCCAGAGATGGGCAACGGAGCCAGTGAAGGATCTGGAGAACAAGTCTCATGAGAAGGTGCTGAGGGAACTGAGGTTAGTTTAGCTTGGAGAAGGAGAGGCTGTAGAGAGACTCTTGCTCTCTGCAACTACCTGATACAAGGTTATAGCAAGGTAGGAGTCAGTCTGTTTTCCCAATTAACAAGTGATAGGACAAGAGGAAATTGCCTTGAGTTGCATCAAGGATGGTTTGGATTGGATATTAGCAAAAACTTCTTCACTGAGTTGTTGGACACTGGCACAGGCTGCCCAGGCAGGTGGTGAAGTCACCATCCCTGGAGATATTTAAAAGACATGTAGATGAGGTGCTTAGGGACATGGTTTAGTGGTGGGCTTGGCAGTGTTGAGTTAGTGTTTGCATTCAATGATCTTAAAGGTATTTTCCAACTCAAACAATTCTATGATTTCACTGACAATAAAGATAGCTTAAATCAATCAGCTCAGAGATATCTGTGTTATCAAGTAGTGAAAACAATCCTGCCCTGATGGCAAGTGCTTAAAAGGCCTGATTTTGGAAAATATTTATTTTTATGGCCTCATATATACCCATATGTGTGTGTATATGTCTATATATATACACTATACATATGTATATTTTTTTAAATATAACTATGTATTGCAAATATATACATTTTGCAAAAAAACAACTAGTAAGTTGAATTTTCTTATTCAAAACCCATTTCTTTGTTAGATAGGTCTCACACATAGAAATTCCATTACATGTATACTCAGCTGCCAAGATCTATCAACCGCACATACCAACATTATGGCCGAAAAACATATGGGGATGCATTTGTATACAAATAGCTACACTGAGGAGAAAGTCTACACCTCGAAACACAGCTCAGAGTATCCTAAAGGAAACACAAAACCATCTAATGCACAAAGAGGATTAATTGTGACCGAGCCTCAGAGGGTTTCTTATCCCAGTCGTGCCAGTGTGACTTATTCTTGACATCTGCAAGACTGGAGTAATCTTCTTCTAAACTTATAAACATACTTAAATATATAACCACAATATTGCCTGACTGTTGAAAAACACACTGTGATGATGATCTATCACACCACACGGTGCAGACAGCTATTGCCAAAGGTCTGTTTAACAGAATCAGGTGACACATGAACTGGGGCATTTAACCAGCACTGAAATAGTGAAACACAGCACTGAACTGCTGATGTCAATTATCCTTCCATGTCCTCGGTGTAGCAACAGACCTCAGAACCACAACCAAGGATATGGATTAAATTTGGGAGCTGGAGGTCAGGCGGTTTGATGCAAGAACTTCAATGTGACTTAATATACAAATACTTAGTAGAATTCACTTTCTAGCTTGGCCTGGCAGACAATTCTCAGATGACAAGCAAACATTTTCTCCTACCTGCACCTGCACCTGCAAATCCTCTTTATTTCACTAATTCAGAATAGAACATTAAATGAAACTCATATTTTAATGTCTGTAGTCTAGGAGCTCAGAGAAAATAATTTGTCTATCATTTGCATTGCTAGCAATAGTAACCATTTCTTCACAACTCTTCCATTTATTTTTTGGGAAAATTGTAAGATATGCTGCTTTGTTTGCCTGAAGGAGTGTCATGAAAACACCACCATCATGCTGTATGCTAAATTCTTATATTTATCCAGAGAAGTGCCAGGTCTGTTTTTATTTGTACTGTATTTATTACATTCAGAGATGATTTAGAGTTGAATACTTTCATGAGGATGAAGCAAGAGATTCTATTTCAGTGAAGAACCATGGCCATATTCTGCAATACCAATGGTCTGGATATCTTGCAGGTGGTGTTTACAGTTGTGCTCATCCTTGTCAGGCTTAAAATCCGATTCATCTCCGTTTCATCAGGTCTGCCAGTTACTGCTAAAGCTGCCAGAAGTTTGCAACAGGAAGATTTTGGCCCCCTTCTAAATCATCCCTCATGTTCTCTTCCTGTAACTAAAAAGTTTAGATTACATACTGCTCTTGTGAGGAACAGTAATATATCTCAGACAGGCTTTTTGTTTCTTTTTGTTTTGTAAGGAGTATATTGGGTGCAGGACTAATGGGACTTACTCTCATATCTTGTGAATAAACCTCTAAGTTAACACATTATTTCATTACTAGTTTTCAATTGGTCCATTCTTCACTCCAGCAAGCTTTATTGACTGGCTTGCAGTAGCACCACAGTACCCAAATCACTGCTCATTAAAGGGCACTTTTATATGTTTAAGGCCATTAAGTATGTGCAAAACCCAATATATCTTATCACCTATAATTCAAGACAGTTTCCCAAAAAAAAAATCTCTGCAGCTATTGCACCAATAGAGATCTGTTGCACCTGATATTCTTTCTTAAACTAGTGCAGCTCTGGAAAAAAAATCTTTTTCCCTCTTTGTTAGAAACGGTGTGTGTAGGTGGTGTGTTTTCACCAGTTCTTAATGGATTGCTCTAACTGGGAATTCTCAATTCTCTATAGCTTCTGCAACTTCACATAACTCAGAAACTTATTTATTTTCTTATGTGGAAGAAAGTAATGGAAGGCATAATATATGTATTTGTCTTGTTCATTCACTTCCCTGAAGCACTACAAATCACTATTTTAAGAGTGCAAATGGTTTAAACGTTCAGTTGATGAAAGTTTTGATGCAAATGAGATTGAAGTTACTCTGCAGACCTATGCCACTCTCATCACTGTTTGTTTCTTTTCAGAAAAAAAATAGAAATTATTTCCCATTTTATTTTTAAATCCAAGAGGTGTAAGTAGCTCAGATAAAACATTTTAGTTGACCTTTTTTATCACGTCACACCAATTCTTTTCCTAATTTTTCAGTAAAAAGCAGTTTCAGGTGTTAAAAATCAACCAAAAATAGCAGTTATCCCACCATTTATAATTCTTAACTTCCTGAAAACATTTCACAAGACTTGTCACTAGATCTTGTTTCAGGTTCTGTAGTTACATACCTGACCACTATTACGAGTTTCTTTTTGAAGTTTTTCTATAGAAAATAATATATCTTTTAGATTTGCTTTTCTTCAAAACATCTCATCAGCAAGTTTCCTAATGTTTTTGAGCTTTGTCTGTATTTTCCTTCCAGATATGCATAAGCTTTTTCATTCTGTTAATAAAACTACATTTTCCCCCTGAGGGTCCCAATCCTGCACCAGGATAGATTTAAGTAACCCTTTCACTCAGTCATATTTGTTTTATCCCTGAACAACCTGTAAAGCTTTTATTAAATACAACGTTAGATTAATTTCCTTTTTGCACTGCTCTATATCAGCTGATGGCAGGAAGGAAGAGAGAGGAAGAAGAGAAAGATATATATCCCCTCCCTGCTTACCATCACATTTACAAGACTTCTTCTCCAGCATTTTAGTTATCGATTATCCCAATAGAAGGGTTCTTTAGAAAATCATAAATGGAAACAAAACTTTGGTGGAATTAGAACATCCTCTATCCAGAGCTTTCTGGGAGCACATGTCCTCTCCTGTTGCAATGCTCCAGTAAGCTCCAGAGCTAAAGGCTTAAGAGGTTTCCCTACGTCATCTGCATCAGTCAGAGAAAGCACTTCAGCACACACTAGATAGCAGCTGGTTCGTGAGGACATTTATATGTCTTTGAAGCCTTTCTATTACATCTATCAATATATATTTCTACTTGATCCTGTTCCATCTATTAACAATGCAGATGGATAGCAATGAACAAAGAAATTTTATGCCTCTGCATAAGCATATTGCTTACACTGCCTCAGTATTGCAGGATGTGTTGCTCTTAGAAGCAGACCTGCTCATCCAAGCTCAGTGGGGGACTGATTGGTTGCATATTCAGTCATCATTGTCAGACAACTGATCTTGTAATTGCAATTCACCTTCTTTCTCTTTTTCCCCCCAGGAATATAGAAAATTTTTTAAAAATAACACTAATGCACAAGAATTCTAGTAGATTATAGGTAACTGGTAACCACCGAAAACCAAAAAGTTAAGAGCCATCATCTTCTTCAACTCTCTTCTTCAGAAGGAAAACTTTCTCTCCTGCCTTCAGAGCCAAATTTCCTTTACTAAAGAACCTTTCTTAGTAGAAAACTGCAAACACTGTTTCAGTGAAACAACTACTAAAAAGGTGGGTTTGCTGTCTTTTTTAATTTTACCTCAAACTCTCCCAGTTTAACCCCCAAAGATATGTCCAAGAGGGTATTTTTTTCCTGCATGTAATTATATACTCAACAATTCTGTCATCTTCCTTTTCTAAAAATCTTCAGCCTACTTCTGACATACAACAACACATCTCCTTATATAACCATAAGCTTTCCACAATTAGCATTCCAACTCATACTTTCTTTAAAGCTATGGTACCCCTCTAATCCCATTACCCATAGCCTAACCAGGGAAAACAAATAAAATTACTAGAAAAACATCGTTTTCAAAAATACTTCAACAACTCATCTGCAGTCCTGTGTCCAGTTCTGGGCTCCTCAGCTCAAGAGGGACAGGGAACTTCTGGAGTCCAGTGTAGGGCCACCAAGATGATCAGGGGACTGGATCATCTTTCATACGAGGAAAGGTTGCGGGAACTGGGGCTGTTTAGTCTAGGAAAAAGGAGACCTGAGGGAGGTTCTCATTAATATTTACAAATATCTAAATGGTGGCTGTCGGGAGCATTCCTTTTTTTGATGGTATCTAGTAACAGGACAAAGGGTAATAGAATGACACTGGAACACACAAAGTTCCATTTAGACATAAGAAAAAAACTATTTTACTGTGAGGGTGAGGGAGCCCTGGCACAGGCTGCCCAGGGAGGATGTGGAGTCTCCTTCCTTGGAGGTCTTCAAGACCCACCTGGACATATTCCTGTGTGACTTGATCTAGGTGGACCTGCTTCTGCAGGGGGGTTGGACTAAATGATCTCTAAAGGTCCCTTCCAATCCTACCATTCTATGATTCTAAATTCATATTTCATCATGATCAAAATGCTAGCAAAACCATTATTGCTTCCTAAACCATAATCCAAAGAAAAAACACATATGCCTCTGTGCAGTGCTCCCAATCCTCTCAAATCTACCATCTACTGTAACACACAACCACAGTGACACAAATCCAAACAGGTTTTCCATGTGCCACTTTACTTGTTCATTAGGTTAATCATAAAAAGCACCAAAACTTCCCACAACTCATCCATCCCACTTATTTATTTTAATACATAGCTACCATATTTTTACAAATAGTTCCACAAGAACACACCCTGAATTGTTACAGAGTTCTCATACAAGGAATGGGACAAAACCAAACCCCAACTAGCCATCAAAAACAATGGATTACCCAACAATTAAGGTAATCCTGAACCTTAAAACATCCAGGTGAAAACTGACAAATCATTGAAATACATGGTGTTAAGCCCTACATCAGTTGTCCACATAAGACTACCAGCTATTCTTCTCTTCAACAGTAAAGCAGCAAAGCCAGCTGTAAAGACTAAATATTTCACGAAAAGATTTGGTAAGTAATTACCAACGTACAGAATCACAGGATATTATGGGTTGGAAGAGACCTTGAAAGATCAACTCCCCTGCCAGAGAAGGGCCACCTAGAGTAGGTCATACTCTCCAATAATTTTTTTAAAAGCCTTAAAATACGACTAAAACCTCCACATTTTCTAACAACCCACACCTAAAACCAATACCAAAGCAATTGTAAAGAGAAGGAAATGCTCTTACCCAGGAAAAATATGTATTAGTTTCCACCTGCATGCCAACTAAGGATGATAGAGTGAATGCAATGATGGGTTTTTAACACACAAACAGAAAGGAACCAGTCCCTTTAAAAAATTATTACATTACCTTCCTTCACCCTCCAATTCCCTGTAACATCACAGAATCACAGAATCTTAGGGGTTGGAAGGGACCCTGAGATCATCTCGTCCAACTCTCCTGCCAGAGCAGAACCCCCTAGAATATGTCACATGGGAACTCATCTTGGTGGGTTTTGAATGTCCCCAGAGAAGAGTCTCCACAACCCACCTGGGCAGCCTGTTCCAGTACTCTGTCACCCTCATAGTGAAGAAACTCTTTCTTGTGTTTCTTTGGAACCTCTTATGTTCCAGCTTCTACCCATTGCCCCTTGTCCTATCATTGGACATCACTGAGAAAAGCCTGGCTCCATCCTCCTGACACCCACTTTTTGCATATTTGTAAACATTAATGAGTTCACCTCTCAATCTCCTCCAAACTAAATAGCCCCAGCTCCCTCAGTCTTTCATCAGAAGGGAGATGCTTCACTCCATCATCTTTGTGGCCCTGCACTGAACTCTCTCCAGCAGCTCCCTGTATTTCTTGAATTGAGGGCCCAGAACCGGACCCTCTCAACCTACTGCCCATAGCCCTTCTAATCCATCCCAGGATGCCATTGCCCTTAGCCACGAGGGCACATTGCTGGCTCATGCTCATCCTGCTGCCCACCTAGACCCCCAAGTCCCTTTCAACCTACACTACTCTCTAACAGCTCATTTTCCCACCTGTGCTGGTACAGGGTGCGATTCTTTCTCAGATGCAAGACTCTACACTTGACCTTGTTGAATTTCTTCAGATTTCTCTCTGCCAAACACTTCAGCCTGTCCAGGTCTCGTTGAATGGCAGCACAGCCTTCTGGTGTGTCAGCCACTCCCCCTAGTTTAGTATTGTCAGCAAACTTGCTGACAGTGCCTCTGTTCCCTCATCAAGATCATTAATTAATATATTGAACAGTATTGGTCCCAGAACCGACTCCTGAGAGACTCCACTAGATACAGGCCTCCAATTAGACCTTGCCCCATTGATCACCACTCTCTGAACATCTACATAAATGTGTATTATTGTGATTTATGCATCCTCTGGCCAAATAGCTCTTCCTCTTTCTTTAGGTATGTCTCCCTCTATATTTACCCAACACCTAACTGTTTAAAAGAAACAAAATGTCAAACTAGTTTTATGATTACATGTTTATAACTGTTTGTTGTAAGTTATGCAATGAAGTCTTTCTGAATTTAAACACGTCCCAAAAATATCCCTCTCTACTTCCTACACTAACTTGGGCCAGAGATAAGGTCACACTCACATTCTTCTCAGATTTCACTTTTTCCTCACATTTTTCACTAACAAGGTGGATTAGTCTGGGTACTTTTTGTAACTTTCTCTGCACAGTAAGACAACTACTGCTACTCATGGTTGGATAATGAATTCTGAATCTTCACCTAAAGTCTGGATTCAGAGTTGTATCAACGAGAAATGTGTCTCCAAAGTGAATGCAGCTACTCTCAATACAAAATCCTTATTTCTAAAAGTAAGCGTAGATTTAAGAGCAATTATTGTGATTTAAACAATTAAAATGGATCATTGAAAACATTTTAAACAACATCTCTTTGGGGAAGGATTTGCTGGTGATGTATCTAATTTCCTTTGCAGTTAAACTTCACTGAAATCTAATGCACAAGCTGTGTTAGATCATTTATTTAAATAGCAGTTCCTTTTTTCAGTACTGTAAGTTTCTTCTTTAAGGGGTAGAAAATAATGTATTACCACAAAGAATAAAAATCTATATTAGAAACTGTCTTTTTTTATATTGATGTCCTTTATTATAGATATCTTCTATGTTACTTTTATCATCTCCCCTTTTATTTTTTTCAAGTCAGATCATAATTTCCCAGTAGGTGCATGGCCATTATGACAATGGCTTGGCAATATATATGCACATACATATATAATGATTGTTTGCATGAGAATTTCAATAACTGCAAAAAGTGATTTTTGAGTCCTGACAGGGACCCTGTAATTCCAAAAGAAAGAAAGATCTAATGGACAGATAAATAGGTATCTGTAAAATCACAAAAGTTATGATTATTCTGTTACTCACTGTTCAAAGGGGGGAAATTAAATTACCAGGCAGTGGGTTTTGAGCTAACAATAGAAAATACTGCTTCTCATCACATCTATTTAAGTTCTGGAACTTCTTGACACTGCATGCTGTGAAAGGGAAAAGTATAAAAGTTCTAAAAGGTTTAGACAAATTCATGGAGAATGGGAAAAGGTCTATAAAATATCGTGGTCCAACTATCTGCTAAAAAAATCCTCAACTAGAAGAAGGATTCTCCAGTATTTTTCTGCTACTTACATTCTTACTTCTCAGTCATCCTTTACTTTGCCAGTGCTCGAGTCACAGTGGTACTTAGATTTGTGATATGACTCAGGTGGCATTTCTCTTATTAATATTTGTGAGTGTCACATCAAGATAGATTAGACAGAGAGCTCAAATATATAACAGATCAATACCATTTAGGGGTACTTGGTGTTTATTACATTGCTTGTTTTCTTAAAAAAAATATTCAAAACTTGGGTTTAAGATTACCTCTATAAATGAACAACTGAGAATAAAGTACATTTTGGAGATCCTTAACTTTCTCTGAATCAAGTATTTTAATCATAAGCTGTTCAGAATAAAGGGTAACCTCACAATTCAGTTCTGTTAGACAAAGGAAACTATACAAGACAGCAAAAAGGAAAACAGAAAAAAAGCCAGCTGTTCTCACAGAATCAAATTGAAGAGCTGAAGAAAGAATTAATCCAACATAAGTTTAAAAATCCATTCTATGATGTTCTGTGAGAGCACAAACTCACCAGAATGCCTTTGCCCTCATGTGCTGATACCACCAGGCCTATAGACCCCAGCACTAATTTATTTGCATTAATTTAGAATGACTAAATCCTGGCAAAGAGCTTTTTACATTTTTAAACTAGTTTGCAAGGCCTTGACATATAAACACAATCCTTCAGTTCCCGTTTTGTGTGGGGGTGTTAGGCAGCTGAACACAGATGGATTTTAAGCATCTAAAGCCATTTGTTGAGCAAACCAAATGTTTGCTTGATTATTTTCAAGTAATCAAAGAGCACCTGCTTATTTCTTGTTCTAAAGCTAGTCAGACAGAAACCAGTATTGGAGCTATAACACTGTCATCCTGATATTTATAATCCAGGCCATGCTGGGCGGATGTTTGTGCATAGCACTGCAACTTTGGGCAGGGGAAGCTGGTAAAGACACAGGATTTTGAAAAGCAGTTTCACATGAAGGGGAGAGCATGCAGACCTGCCCAGGACTCACCCACATTCATGCAGCAGCATTCTCAAAGTCTGGGACAAATCCCTCTAGGGCAACTTAAGGACAAAAAACCAGAGCTTCAATATCCCTCCTTGTGAAAGTCTTAAGAGAGTCACAAGCCCATCCAAACAGATTTTGTTTTTTTCCAGCTTGAATCAATGGCTACACCATTTGTTAACCATCAGAATAACAAAAAAGATACTAATTCCAGTTCTCATTACTGTGGCTTTTTACCCCAACACCCATTCAGACCAATCAAATGCCCACCACAGCTACTGGAGTCTCATCTTCAATTTTGATGAGCCCTGGGATTTATGTACTTAGAAAGATATAGCAAGTGAGTTGATGGGATCACAGGCTGGTATGACTGAAGGACTATTAGAATTTATGGCTAAAACCTACTCTATTAGAAAAGTAGCCCCTGGTATAACTTCAGAATTTAGCATGCAGGTAAGCTTTACAAGCAGGTTTAACTCCTGCAGTAAGAAATATTAAGTCTTCTGGAGGAAAATTACATAAAAAAAAAAATATGTACCATTTAATGGGAAGAAACACAGAACTAACATATAAGCACTAAGAAGCAGATTCTTCTGTCCTGACCCACCGGTACAGATCAGCATCTTTAGATAACTTATACTTGGCTAAATGTGCTTTAATTTGAGGTACAGGTAACTCAAACAAAGGGTATGAGTTTTATCTTTGTCTTCTTCCCACAACAATTGAATGCTACCAACTGCAGTCAGCTGCTGGATTTTGACAGAGCATAAACACCTGTTTTACGAGGAGGCAGCATAAGACTCATGGATCTGTGGGGAAGCATTTGCACTAGAGTACAGCTCTGAGACTGATCTGGCAAAATGGAAGCACATGCTCTTTTTAAGGGCATGAGCAATTGGATCCAAAAAATCTCTGCCTTAATTTCCATAGAGTTAAGGACATGAATAACTATTTTTAGAATCAGGGTCTCCGTGGTGAAGCTTGTGTTATGTTTTACACTGGAGGAATACATTAAACACTTGTTCTGTGTGTCTCTTCTGTTACTACCAGAAAAGCCTGCAGAATCCAACATGAAGGGAAAAAACAACAGCTTCCCACCCAGATGAAAGTTCCAAATTCCCTGCCCAATGGTAGATTGTTATACTTACCAATATTGCAATACTTTCCTGCATAATTTCCTTTGCAATCACATACTATTTTCCCACTGAAGGTAACCATTTTACATTCACCACCATTCATGCAAGGATCATGAGCACAACCTACAAGCAGAAACCAAAGATCAAACCAAAGGTACAAATTGTTTAAGAGAATTGGTCCATTTTAACTTCCTTTAGTACACCTTCTCCATGCATATACATTTTGAGGAAGTTTTCCCGTTTTTACTCATTTCAGACCCACACTTAATATAAATTAAAGAAAACTGCTGATTTCTGCCCACTGAGGTCTGTCTCATTGTTCTCACCGCTGTTGAAAAGTATTATCAATGAACAATAGGTGAAATGAGGGTGGTGATTATTATTACTAGTGGTGATGGTGATGCCATTAACACTTCTTTCTTTACAGAGGGTTCTGCTAACTTCAAGTTTGCCACCGAGCTGCACTAAACCTTACAATAACGTATCTAGCAGGGAACTCAGTTAAATATCTCGGATCTGTGACTTGAAAGTATTAAGTCCAACCAAATTTCCCAAATCTCACATGAACTTCCAATGTCATAGAAAGCCACTGCCTCTCCGTGCTTTAGTTTCCAGTACTGTAAGGTGGGAATAAAAGCAGCTGCCTATTTCAATTGGCTTTTATGAAGCTTACTCAGTACTGCAAGTTACCTGGGAGTCTGGGCAGGGTAAAAGTCAGCCAAACTGAATAACAGAATAGCAATACTAGAACACATATATAAGTGAGGTATATGGTTTGCTTCCCACTATCTCTCCTTCCAAAGGGGGGATGCTGTGCTGGCCTCATCAGATAAGTGATAATCCAAAGTGTATGCCCTGCAGCAATCTGGCCAGCTGTGTCTGCCACCTGGCAGTCCGAAAACAAGTAGGCAGCTTCATAGCATAAGCATTACCCCACCCAGGAACGGGCATGTCAGGCCAAAGATCATAAGGACTCTGAGGTCAATGGAGGGCATATGGGTTCCTGGACGTGGGTAGAGTTTACATGCTGGCAACTGAAGTGTGGAAGAGACTCAGGAAGAAAATCCAGAGGTGAAACAGTGGTATGAAATTACTGTAGGTGTGCAAGGGAAAAGGAGAGCGTGCTCCAGGCACATTACAGTTTCAGAGGAGAAATTTCACCACTTCTGCTATATAATTTGTTGCATTACACGCTGCAGTTCAGGATTGCATCCCTCTCAAAGAAAACACTAAGGTATATTCCTAAAATTCAGCTTAATGCATATAATTGCTTACTCAAATAAGGACGGGCACTTTCACATGATGTTCTGGGCCAGCATTGCTGCTCACACATAGAAAAGCTAAAATGTTCTCTTGAGGGGGACTGGAGTGGCAGTGGTACATGAGCTGCAAGAGTAGCATCACTGTATGTAACACCACTCAGACTTCAATATCCTTACTGGCCTTTATCCCCAGTCCATGCAGGCCAATAGCTGTAATGAAAAATAATGCCTTACTTTTGTATTCGACACTCCTGCACTCAATCTGGCTGTTCACACACGTGCACTGCTCCACAGCTCCTTGTTGGACTCTTACCCAGCTCATGCCCACATCAAAGAACTCATAGAGACTGTTGTCAAAACATTTCTCTGAAACACAGTTTAAAAAACACCATGAGCTTTCCAAGGTTATTTCTTGTAAAGATTGGTACCACAATCTCCACCATTGCCTGCTCTTTTTTTCCTGTTTAGCAGATATGTTTGTTGACAGTGCTTCTCAAGAAAGTCAGCCTCTATAGTGTGTAGGCACTAAGGCACTTTAGCAGCAGCATTAAGGGCCTCTCAGGGCAGAGCTGGATTTCTCCTAAAGTACTGTCAGCATGACAACATCACTATTACTTAAGCACTTCCAAGAGATCATTCAGAAAACAAAAACATTAAATCAGAGGTATGTACTCTTGTCTGTCACACTTAACTGCATCACCCACAAATGATGCGCTGTGCTAAAGACAATGGAGCAACAGATCTGAAAAGGGCTTGTTTGCTTGTTGTTGGGAGAGGAGTCTAGAGGTGCAGGAAACATGGTTTAGTGATGGACATGGTGGTGCTGGGTTAATCACAGAATCAACAGAGTGGTCAAGGTTGGAAGGGATCTCTAGAGAATATCCATTTCAACCCACTGCTAAAGCAGGTTCCCCTTGATCAGTGGGCACAGGAACACGTCCAAGTGAGTTTGAAAACCTCCAGAGAAGAAAACTCCACATCCTGCCTGGGCAGCCTGTGCCAGGGCTCCCTCACACTCACAGCAAAGAAGCTTCTCCTCACGTTCAAGTGGAGCTTCCTGTGTTCCAGCTTGTGCCCATTACCAGTTCTATCACTGGGAATTACAGAAAAAAACACGTCCTCCCCCACTTGATAACCACCCTTTGGGTATTTATAAGTGTTGATAAGATCCCCTCTTCTCTTCTCCAGGCTAAATAGCCCCAGGTCTCACCTCATAAGAGAGATGTTTCAGTCCCCTCAGCATCTTGGCAGGCCTTGGCTGGACTCTCTCCAGCCGGTTTCTCTTGAGCTGGGGAGCCCAGAACTGAACACAGAACTCCAGGTGAGGCCTTACCAGGGCAGAGTAGAAGGGGAAGAGAATCTTCCGTGACCTACTGGCCACACTCTCCTTGATGCTCCCCAGCATGCCATTGGCCTTCTTGGCCAGAATAGTAGGTGGAGTCAATGATCTTTTCCAATCTAAATGATTCTGATTCTACGAAAAGTCTTCATTATACAACAGCAAACACAACTGAAAACTCTTAGTTTAAAAGCCTAATTCCTTGCTTGACCTGCAGTAAATTGGTAGTGTCACCATTGTAAAACTGGAAAAATGACCCACGTTGTCTCTCCTGCTTTGAAAGTTGACTACCCTGAAGGTGGAGTGGCTGCCCAGGTGCAAAGCTGACATCACAGGAAAAGTTGCAATAGACTCATGGGTGCATATACAAGAGAGCTAAGGCGTCACCTGAAATATGGGTGCTTTTTCATGTTTCTCTGCACTACCTACTAGATGACATTATTAGTAATTTCTGAACATGCAAAGGATATTTTAATCTTAAAAACAGCAAAGGGAGGGGAAGAGGCTCTTTGTGTTTTCCATAGCTTAATACCTCACTGGCTTATAACATGCTTGGATTTATAATTGTATAATCAAGCTATTTTCAGCTGTCCTGTCAATAATGGATTGCCTGTCATAACTGTTTGGAAATCCTCCTACATAAACATTTGTGCTGCAGTGGTCTCTCCCATCGCAACAGCACTGCCTTTTCATTAAGCAAACGTTAAAGAGCTCTACTTACTGCTTGTATTTCATGTAACACTCATGAAAGAAGATACTTACTCATCTGACAGTCCTTGCCCGTGAATTCCTCAGGACAGGTACAGTGATACATCCTATGGCCATGAGTGAGAGAACAGGTCCCTCCATTTTGGCAAGGGTTGTTTGCACACTGATCTAGACAGACCACATAAGAAACTGTTGTTAATAGGTGCCAGATAAGCTGTGCTTTGTTGTGGTAGACGCTGGCTTGGTTACATGAGCCATTTTGTTTCAATGCACGATGGTTTTAATTCCACTTATTAACATAAAGTTTATCCAGTCAAACTACATTGGATTTGTTTCCGGATGCATTGCAGCTATATTTAACCAGTTTTTTAAAACCATGTAGTAAATCACTATACTAAAGAAAAGTTGAACCTTTTCCCCTAGAATAACTTGTCCTTAGGTGGTAGGTCCAGGCCTGCCTCAAGTTGCCAGAGGTGCTGTTGTGGTGAGGAAGAAGATGGGACTAATGCCCACAAGATGGAGCTGTGCCTTTGCAGTGGGGAAGAAGGCTGCAGCTCTGCCTCTGCTCGCATTCCTGCCCCGCATGCATCACATTTCAACATCACTGACCGGGATTATGGATCTCTCTTTCAAACTGCACAAAGGACAGCCCTCGACAGAACATTTTGCTATGGATTTTTGGATTATGTCTAAAACTAATGGACAGCTGGAACAAAGGGAAAAACTGTAAAGCAAAAGAAAAGCACATCCAAATAAATTAGGCCAAGCAAGATTTCAAAAGACCAGCCTAGTATATCTCTGTTTCCTTAAAACCTTTTAAATCATGAGAAAATATTATGAGAGGAGGGTATGTGTCAGGACAGCCCTCTAATTCCTGCTATAGAGGATTTACTTGACAACCTGCAATGCAAAAGTTGTAAGCTGTCCAGACAATGTTCCTATTTCAGGCAGTGTCAAGGGATATATCTCCCTTGAAGTTAACCACTATCATATTTTACATTTGCTGCAGAGCTGGATGAAAAACTTATCTGAACTTGAATCTTCATTTTTAATGCTAGTCTGAAAACTCTGAAAGGGCAACTATTGAGTTACTCAATCCAGGTGCTCCTAAACAAACTCCTAGAGAGTGAAATCCTAAACACAGAACGGAACATAGAGAAAAACAAGCACCCAAATATAGAGTTCAAGTAAAGCACGAAAGGTACATCCTGAAGTTTGCTGCAGCAATGTAAATGTGAGACTTTCCTGCAAGGATAAAAATATTTACTTCAGAATAGAATGATGTAATTGATATCAAATAGCAAGTCTGGGTGTATTCACTGATAGTTTCTCTCCAGGATAACATCAAGGGAAAGCCAGTAAAGGCAGTGACGTTCTTACTGTTCCTGCTGTTTGATAGTTGTGAAACATTTAGTGGTGTAATATTTCCTCAAAGGAAAAACCTGTATTTCCTATTCCTGGTACATCCAAACCATGGCTTGATCACCAAGCCATCATCTGGTACAGCAAGTAATGCTCAAGTCACTTCTTGTATTCAACGTTAAATCTGCAAAAAGTACTTCCAGTCATTCATTTCTTTCCAGGTGGAGACCCTCAGTACATCCCACCCACCACTACAGTCTGACCTCCCTGGGGTATATTGCATCCCTCTCCACAACTTCTACTCATGAACACGTGGACACACCACAGTTCCCTCCAGGGAATCCTGCCCATCATTAGCTATCCAATAACTAGGGAGTGCCAAGTCCCTGCCTGCTCAGTCAATATCTAAAGTTATCCAACAGTATTTCCCCATCCTCATGGGTAAAAAACTTTGTGCTTGCTAACAATCACCTTGACTTCAGCTTCACCTCTCTGAAGCTTTGCTAAACAAGCAGTAGCCTTGTCTCACATTTCCATCTGTATGTTCCCACAAAAGACTTTCTGTTTCTGCCACCCACCTCCCCCAGAACCAGCGCTGCTCTTCCCCAGAGCCCCTTTGGGGATGATGCCTCTTCCTGCTGCTTGCACAGCCCACACCACTCGACTTCTTTCCATATCAGTCCAAACAACTCTTAAAAAAAACAAAAACCTCACTGTCAGGCACTTCCCTGAGGTTTTGGCTATTTGTCCAAGATTTACAGACATTCAGAGCAGCAGTCCTAGCAGACTGCCCAAGATCTGTAAGTCCCACACATAGAGACATTTCACTTTTGTGCGTGTATGTGTTCACAAATATATATATATATATATATATATATGAACTACACACTCACAGCCAAGTTGGCCCACACATACAAAGAGCTCACACTCGGCAGATACTACACATAATCTCCACACACATCTCCTAGGCAGGAGTGGAGTATGTTCTGGAAACCTGAAGCTCCAACAGGGGGCCGTTGAACAAGCCCCTTAGGTGTTGTTATGGTGAGCTCTGGCTCTGTACAGAGCAGTACTAACATCTCCCTCCAGCAGACCCTTCATACCTGAGCTGCACTTCATCCTAAAGCTAAACACTTTGATTACACTTCCTCTTTAATTTGGCAGATGTGTTTTTCTGGATCAGTGCCTCCAACACTTGCTTAACACTAATTTGCAAGCAGCTCCAAAGGTTTCGACTCCCCGTATACACATAGTGTTCTTAGCCTAGTGAGAGATTTTCCTTCAGCATTTGCTTTCAAGCAGGTCCTCCTGATCCCAGTTCACACAGTCTACCTTCATGTCTGACATACAATTCAAAGGCACGTGCATTGCTGCTTGTTTTGGGGCTGGGTCATTTGTCTCTGATCTACTATTAAGCTGATTTAAAGCCTGGCTGGAAAATAATTTAAAGTTGTTAAGTTCAAAATGTTAATGCTGTGTGCTGCTCGACTTTAGACTCAGCATGATTCAGCTAACATTGGCTTTTCAAGCTCTCTTGTAGATTGTAATCAGTTTGGCAATGAGTCTTCTGACGTGACAGAGAACTCCCTGCAAGGGGATCATGGAAAATGCACTTCATTGGAAAGTGTGAAGCAAACATCTGAGAGCATCTGGTCATATTCTGCAGACTAAACAAGACAGGTCACATTTGCAAGTCGTGTGAAGGAGAAAAGAGGAACGTGATCAGCACTTAGGCACATATTCACAAAACCTCGGGGGCATCAAGACTGATCAGTGCACCCCTGATTTTTCATCACTGGTCAGTCACTGTATAAACTGAGAATTAGATACACACATTCCTTACAGAGACAAGCAAGTGCCAGCCATCGAGGTACTGTTGAGGCCAGGGATGTATCTTCCTCATCAAAGTATTTAGGATGTGATGCTTTCACGCAGTGTGTCAATTAAAGTGACTTATAAAGGAAGAATTTGCCACAGACTTTGGCTTCCTGTTTTAGGCAGACTTTCACAATGAGGTCATTGTAGCACTGAAATGTGGTGACCACATGAAGCTGTAGCATTGCTCAGCTAAGTAACAATCTCACTGTCCCTCAGCACTCTTGCAATGAATGCATGTGTCCTCTTGTCTGCTCTGGTTTTGAAGGTCTGCTATTTATTCTGAGATCCCAAGGAAGGACAGCTGGAAGGGATGGTTGTATGATGAACAAGGTGTGAAGTGTTCCAACACCTTGTAAAAAATTAATTGATCAAGAGACCAGAAAATGTAGATGCTTAAATGAATGGAAAACTAAAAGCCACATCCAAGTCATGAGAAAGAAGATGACCACCTCTGTGCTCAGCTCCAGCAAAGAGTTCAGATTTCCATGTTGGCATTACCATAATTCCGAGTTAGTCAACAGAGGGTGAATTAAAGGCTATGTTATATTCACAGTCTAATGCTCTGGTTATGCAGAATCACAGAGAGATTCTGGAAACAACTAGTGTGCAGGCTTGTTGTATGTATACCAAATTAAAGCAGCACTGAGGGCACCATCCCTCTTTACTGCAGGCAGCAAAACAGGAGTAGGTGTCTGGAGCAACTCAGCAATGTCTCGCCTTACCTGAATAGTCTATGGGGAACAAAGCACAGTGTCCCCATCTCCTGTCCCGGTCATAGTTATGTGTTGTTGAACACCTGCAAACAATTAAAGGTGCAGTTTAGTGCAGCTTTAAACAACCTGGGCATTTGCACTGAAATTATGTGGCCTTCATTATTTAGCAACCTGGAAATTCATAACTTTTTTCCTAATTAACATCTCTTTCATTCAAATTAACACCAGAGGAAAAGTATGCTGCTTTTTTTCTTTTGAGGGGGGGATTAAAGTTACTCTGCCCCATTTCTCTCAAACAAAATACATATAGAGAATGATACTGAAGCAGGATCTGACATCTGCAATGAATCCTCCAGAAAAAAAAAACCCACAACCTTATTTCTAAAACCAAAACTAAAACCGAAGCAAATAAGTTATGCTTCCTTTGTTCATTACAAAAGAAGCAAAACAGAACCCAACCATTTTTTATGCTTGTCACGTACTTTAATAATTGACATTAATGCCTGTCATTTCCTTTAATAATCTGTGGAAGTGGGAGACTGTCTGCAGAGGGACTTTTTCCTGGTTTTCAGCAGCAAACGTATTTTGCACTCAGTTCCTTTAAAATATTTCTATTTTTTAACTTGCCAGACAAAATGAGGAAATAAATGGCATGGGGTGATTTCCAAATGCACAGATAAAACCTCTTCTCTTCTTTTTGCAGAGCAGCGGGCTGAATCCTGCGCACCACATTGCCTATGGGAATCCTACTGAGACACTTTGACAACTCATATCAACATACTTTTCTTGCCCTCATCAGTCTGTTATCAGGCTCATTGTACTCCAAGGAGCATTAAGCTGCTATTCTCCATTTGCAGAGCAGACCTATAAGCTTCTCCAAGGCCACACAAGGAATGTGAGACCAGACCAAAGCTGAACTTTGGAGGTCCACATTGCATCCACCAAAACACCTCAAACCAGTTCTAATGCAGCATAATTAATACCAACTGCCACAACACAGGAAAATGAGTACCTATACAACATGGGAAGAAAGCTTTTTTTTTTTTTTTCACAGCATGCCAGATAATCCACTTTTATTATGTATGGCTTTATCATAACTTGAACAGTTGTATTATTAAATATTTTTACAGCCTAGGACGTCACAAGTTCGTTTGAAATTTTATTGTAGAGCATGTCTGCCATTTTAACTGCCTTACTTTCCTTCTTAATTAGATGCTATGGGGTATTTAAAATGCTTCAATTCCTATGGAGCATCTGAATAGGGCACACATATTAAGTTTGGTGACCTCAATTACATAAGGTACACAAAAAGAAAGGTGCTTGGTAGTCCAGTGCAGATTAATTTGATGCATTCTTAAATAGGCTGTTTTCTCACAGGCATTAAGGCCCATAGAACTCTGCTGGGAGTTAATGGAAATTTCTCTGTGCTCCTTCAGTGGAAAGTAGTTTGCACTTTTTTAAAGGATGCTCTATTACGCTATTACACGTGAGGATTGAGGTGAGGAGGAAGTTAAAAGTAGTTCTCAGAGGTGCACTGCTTGTGTTGTTGTTGGCAAAACTATCCTTGACTGAGCATTTCATCTGCACCAGTCATGATGGGGATGGAGAATCCAAGCTTTTCTGATTAACTTAATTATTGATTTAGCAGAGCAACATTACACTGAGTTGTGTGGGAGAAGCAAACAGAAAAGACCCCAAACATATCTCAAGAATCCAAGCAAATTTGGATCATTAGGGGAAAAAAAACCAATTTATCTGCAAATTAATACTTCCTGGAGTCTGTCCAGTATCAGCCATGCTTTAAGCATATGGAGAACTCAAATATTCCCCTCATACATGTTTTTTTGTCATCAGAGACCCTGACAGAGGCTTCTTCCACCAGCTTTCCACAGCTCACTGGTCCTCCTATGCAATACTCTTCACAATGAGTCCTCTACTTCCCTACCACTTCACAGTGACTATGAAGATGTTGGTCCCCCCTTGTAATCCCAGGATGCGTCCTCAGTGCCAGGCTTCCTGCACATTCACGTAATCCTTTTACATTTTCTACCACATTTTCTTCTCATCACTTGGGTGAAGCTCAAAGGAGCCTCAAAGCTACTTCACTAGTTTCTCTCCTTTTCTTTTTAAAGTCTCTTCTTTCCTGGAAGGCTTACCAAAAATCTAATGACATCTTGGTCTCATGGGATGTTACCTTCAACATCCACACCAATCAAACAGGCTTATTATTTCTTTGTGCTACTTGTAAATGGGTCCATTCTCTAGATATAGAAGATAACAAATGTCTTTTACATCAGACTGTCAAGTAAAATTGTGAATAAATAAGTGAAAATGCAATGACATTGATACCGAATTAATTACACCAGGAAAGTCCACTGCTAGGGACTGATTTAAACAATGCTTTACACTCATGCATGGTAAACAGCCTGGGAACAGGTGGATAAAATGGAGTACCACAGATGAGGCCAAACTGGTAGGCAGGATAAATGGAAAGCACACAATTTTAGCCATCAGGAGCATTGGGAATCCTAATTATAGGACGTTTTGTAGGGCATGCAGAGCCTCAGAGCAGAGCCATACTGGTGGGAGGAAAATGCTCTGCCATTACACCTGGTACTGTCACCATGTTTGAGGCCTGGAGGTTTCCTCAGACCTTTCTAGGTGTCCTGATCACAAGAGATGGCCAGATATTGCCTGAAAACACCACAAGAACCACCACCACCACCAGCAAAATCCAGAGCCTGATGCTTGGCATCTCCTGGCTCACCCCACATACTTCTCATTTCCAGAACTGACATAAACTCTCCAGTTTGTAATCCATCTGGTCAAAAAGCCCTTCTTTGCACGGTTTTCCATGTGTGGACAAAGTAGCAAATCTTCCTGTTTCAAGGGAAAATGTTAAGATTGTGTCCTTCCTAAACCCACCTTTGCAGCCTGGTACAACCGGGACCAACACATAGAATCATAGAATGGTAGGGTTGGAAGAGACCTTTAGAGATCATCACTCGAGCACACAATGAGGTTTTTTTCCAGGGTATGAGTTGACACTTTCCATTTCATACCCAAAATCTGAGCCACAGTCTGCTCCTACCATTCCCTTTCAGCAGTATCTCAAGGGAACTGTCCCATCACGGGACATGGAGGCAGAGCACTGACAGCATCTCTGCAGCCACAGTTGGGTTGCGGTTCAGACCATCCTCTCCATTTGTTCTCACAAGTGTCCATTGCATCCTTATGTTTCTGTCCCTACACTGTTCAGTGTTTCTAGAGGTATTAACAAACTTTAGTAACAGTTTCAGCTAATTTTTTCTCTTCAACAAGAAACATAAATTTACATGATATCTTTAGTATCTGGTGAGAGACCTCTAAATAGTAATTTATCTGTGAAAATAGATTATAATTGTAGGGGAGAGCAATACAGGATGCTGTCAAATGTAGTTTGTTATTTGAATACTGCAATTATTTTGTCTTCTTTCATGTGTTTTTTATAAATATTTATAAAGACACAGCTTGTTTGTCACTCTCAGAGTAAGCAGGAACAGCTTTCTATGGTCAGGACTCTGATTTTAATGTTGTGTATGGACAAGGTCATGTCTAATTGCCTTCCACATTTAGCTCTTTGAAACAACACGGTGGCTTTCATAAATGAGACACCTAGCTTTTTATTCAGACACTGCTCTTAAATGCTTTCTGCAGGACTATCTTTTTACTGAACTTCATACAATGACGTAGCACATAGTATCTGTGTCATATGTAGCATGAGAAAATATATAACAAAATTAAAGCAAATTTGAACATCTATTGAGTCCTGCCTGTAGTCTTGCCTAAAGTATGACTCAAGGACTAAGGATATGGACTCATTCAGTGCATAATCCAGCACTCCCCTGGTCTGGTCGCCTTGGGTTTGCCCCTAAAGGTGCAGGTGGCATCCTGCCTCCCATCATCTCTATCCTCACTAGCAGTTCACAGGAAGGACATAAGCCTTGCCCCGACCTGCTACCTGTCAAGTTCCCTGGAATCAGTTATTCAGCACCAGTCCAGCATGGGCTAGAGCCAAGTCACAAAAAATGCACACAGCATGTTTCCCAACTGCTATTCAAGGCTCTTTTCCCGGCATCTCTGTGCCTGAAGTCACACATTAGATTGCTTTTAACTTATGAAAGAAATGTAAACACCGTCCAGAAGGTCAGATATGAGGTGAAATGACCTGTCAAAATGAAACAGCTCCAGCTGTTTCCTCCTCCTTGTCTCCCTGCTTGTAAATGGTGTTTTAAAAATCAGAAGCATAAGAGCATGTTATCCAAGGTCAGCTCTTAAGTGCACTCTACCCTTGGATCCCATCCATCCGTGTGGTTTTCCGTTTTTTTTTTTCATTTCTGTGGCCTAACTGGCTGAAAACAAATACACAGAGTATCTTGTATTAACAGGTTCAATCTTAAGCTTTACGTGAAAATAAGTGGGTATAAACATCAAACTCTACAGTTCATCAAAAACAGGATCCAAACTGAAAAACTATTCCACTTCCCTTCCTTTAGTTAAAATACCCTAGAATTCTTGTTTCCATGAGGTTTTTCTTATCTGGATTGTATCTGTGGACATTGGGGAAATTCAGAAGTCATCTCCCAGTCTGAAGCTTGATGTCTGTCTATGTAAGAAGGTATGGGTTGTGTTGCTCACATTACACCAGCACTTAAAACAGATGTGTCATCAGAAAGACAACACAGATCATGAAAACATTAGACAGTCTAGTGTAAAAAGGAGAGTTCTGCCTTGTATGTATGAATAAGAGAAACTCTATAAAATACTCTCTTCACCCTGAAAAGATGCAAGTATTTGCCTTTGACACAGCTCTTCTCTGCATATATTTTCACATTGTTGGTACCTATATATTCCCTTTTGCCTTTGATTTCTGTTAATATATGCTCATTATGTAGGTTTATTTGCAAAGTTAGTCTTATCTATTCAGTGCTTGCTGTAGAAGGGCTCCCACCTGGCTGCCCCTACCTCCAAATGAATAATGAATGCTTTTGAGAACTTCTGCTTACATGAAAGAATAACCTTTGCCCAAAATAGTGAAACCTGGCCTTAAGCACACTAGTAGAATAAATCATTACCCAATAAGCAGGAGTAATACTTCACCTCTTAGCACTATCCACAAAAGGGCCTAGTGCCAATGTGGATAGAAATTAGAGACAGGGTGGGGAAAAAACCCAACTTTCCTCAAAACTCTTGTGGCCTCTGCTGCAGTATGAGTGTGGCCCACACAAAACAATTTCTCAACTGGGCATCATCCCCTACTGATATCTGTTTCTCTCCTTTGTCCCTCAGCAGAGGGTTTCTATCAGGTCTTTTCATCAATCCTGCCATTCTATACAAGCTCTTGTCAATTATGTAAGTTGCAGTTCCAATATGAAGGCCAAAGTGGAAACATTTCTATAGTTCTGGAGCTTTCTATAGCCCCGGAGACCCTGTGCCTGGGTTCCCTCTCCTCTGAGCATGTTTCGACCTGAGCGCCATGTCTATAACCAGGAGAACTGCACAGCTCTTCTTGGCCATGACATCAAGCTCAAGTTTATGAGTCTAAAAACAACATAAAGCACCAAATGGATGACATTTTCATTTGAATGCTGTCTTCATTTATGAGCAATGTTAACTTACCATTTCTTTCGGGAAAATAGGTTTGATAAACATGAGTGATAAAACCTTCCACCGTATCGGAAAGGAAATTTGCATAAATTTCCATCCTCTGTAAACACTGAAATAAAAGAATAAAACACTCATCATGCATCTGAACACCAACCCACAGGTATATGTATATATTATATTTTATTATATAAAATTATGAAGACAGATATCTTCGAGTTTTTCAACTGTACTTTGACTCTGTTTCTCTGCAACTTCTAGTGCACAAGAAAGGATTTAAAATCCTGTATAATGACCAAATCAACAAAGACTGACAGACTCTGCAGCAGCATAAAGATCTCAGATCATTTCAATTCAAAAATATATTGCAACTTCTGGTACAGCAAATGCCAATTATATTCATTAATTGCAATTATTTCTAATTATGTAGTATTGCAATAGCATATTACATTGATTTCTGAAGTAGTATCCTTTCAGGCTCCATATCACATTCTAACATCTGTTTAAAACAATTAAAGGACCAGACAGTACAAACTGAAATAGAAACAGACAGGAGAAAGAAGATTTTAAAGGCTGAGGGAAGACAGACAATTTTGATCATACCACCTTCTCTCTGGGATAAGCAAATTCCATATAAGTGAGGAGAAATTTATGTGACCATTGTCTAAAAAGGGCAAGATTGTTATGTTCACCACATCAGTGATGGCAGTCTAAGGAAGGGTGGTGGGAGTCTAAGGAAGGCTAGTGAGAGCCTAGCAGAAAAAATCCTTCAAAATGAGTCTAGAGTATGAGGAAGACTGAAGATAAATAAGACAATGGAAAACTGTCAGAGCTTATTTAACCACTAAACTAAAAGCAATCACTTTTGGGATCCGGAAGCATGAATGGGAAACCAGCCACTGCTGTAGGAGAGAAATGAGGCATAGAACCGAGCTGGCAGTACATTTCCTGTTCTCAGTAAGGTCTGCTTGTCCAGAGCTTACCCATTCCATGATGCCTGGGGCTCCTGCACACCTTTTCATTGTTTTTTAACCCTCACAAGCCCAGACTCATCATCTCAAAGAACTGCTGAGGCCGGTTATCAACACTATAAAAAAAATAACCTGTCGTTGTGGTCCAAATCCCTCTTAACTGATTGGAATTATGGTCACTCTAACTGTCCTGACTGTCTCTATCTGTCAACACCAAATAGTTACTGCCAGGCCCTATGCTTTCCCTTTTCAAGGCTGGTTTTCATTGTCTAAACTAATTAAGCAAATGTTCAGATCTTTTCTTTCTCTGTCTGATACCTCTCGTTAAAAGCAGTTAGGGAAGCAATAAAAAATATATTCATTCAGAAGGTATATTGCATCCCCAAAGTATTACAAAACTGTTCTAAGATACAAAGGCACCAGTAATGGCCTGATTCATATAGTCCTTAACAGCAAAAGCACAGGACAATAAAAGCTTGAAAGATGGAATTCTGCCATGGCGGCGCACAGCCAGGGTGTCTGTTTGTTTAGGTGCCATCAAACCAATGCAACCCAGAAAATCACATGAGGCTCAAATCCATCTGTGACAGAGAGATCAAGGGCTGTGGCAGAAACTGAACTTACATACAAAGAGCTTATATACTTTAAAGTTGCAGGGCAGACGCAGCTCTGGTTAAAATAAAAGGAGTTGCACATCTGCAGCCACACCACGTTATGAGAGAATACATGCCACGCCAGCTGAGATGAATTAAAACCCCATCATCACTTTTCCATTAATCCACACCTGAAGGAAAATTACCTGATATTCCTGAGCTAATCCCAAATTCCCCTCTACACAGGAATTAATATTAGCATGACGATTCTGTAATCCTTATTCATGTTGAAACAAAGACAGGCTTACTATTGACTTGCACAGCATGGATACAGACAGACAGATCATTCTTACTGTCATGAAACCTATTGCATTTGACTTTGTACCTTGTGGGTGAGTGAACTCATGTTTTGAGCCTCTTCCTGCCTCAGATTTGTGGTGCTACAAAGAAAAAAAAGAATGTGGATTGGAGACACAAATTCACTCTGGGAACCATTCTATTAAGACAAATGTTCTTTCCAGGGTGCCTAGAGGTTTTATTTCTCCCACTGTTTCTGCAAAGATCTCAGTATGTACAAGGGATTTTTGCTGGGGCACAGAGTGGTGACAGAGAATATATAAACAGACTTGTGAAAGGTCTCTGTTAAACCAGGAAAACCCAGCACGGAACAAATAAGGCCAAAACTCAGCTCCATTCTATCTTTCTGTTGCCAAGGCACATGTCTCCTGTTTCTCTCAGCAGGAAATATATATGGATTCTGGGACCAGTTCACAATTACAAATCATATTCCAGCATTTGAATTTTCCTGCCATTTAGCTGTATCCCCCAGGGCATCAGTTAAAAAAAGCAACCTCTACTTTATATGGGTTAGCTGATCAGCAGGCAAAGGCTGAGCCCATTTTTAAGCCACAGGGAATAACAAAAAATGGAAATGCACATAAAGTGCTGTTGCCACCAAAGGTGCTGACAGATGAACTATAGCAAAATAAAAGTGTCACAGAAGCAGCCAAAGAAACAGCACATCATGAATGTGGATCCTGCTGGATATCTTGTTGGATAGGGGACACAGAAAAGGGTAATGTAAAGTTTTGCTAAGATATACAAGGAGAGCTTGAACAGCTCTGAGGAAGAAACAGTTTTTGCACTCTACACTGATGCTGCCAACACTGGGCAGTCTCCAATAGCATCAGCCAGGGCTGATCATTTCCTAGGCACCATGAATATTTCTCTCTGCTCCCATTTACAATATCTAAAGAGATACTTATGTATTTCACTGGGATGGGTAGGATTATAGCACCTTTTAAGTATATCTGAGCTAGTTTTAACCTGCCTAGTGAAATAATGCTAATCACAGAGTCACACAACTGGCAGACCAAACTATTAGCTGTGCTGCTGGTCCATGGTGGATGACAAGCTGCAGTGAGATTTAAGCAAACTAGCAAAGTCAAACCCTCATGGCCACACCCAGCAGTGCTGTAGGTGCCCTGCAGACATATCATAAAAATATACTAAACACACAATGAAAACACCAAAAGACATCACACCAGAACAGGAAGAGGTTTGAAAATGAGATGGCACATTCAGTGACTTAGTAGCAGTAAAGTCTGGTGGGTTTGTAGTCTCCTTCAATGCTCCTGCAGGTACTTACTTCTCTCAACACATTCCTGAGATGCATTTTCAAAGTATTTCAATTTCTGGGGTACTTCCTTGCCTCTCATTCTTCCTCCCTATTAGGCCACCAATATAAGCAATTTCTTTAAATGCAGATACCTATGGGATCAATTATCCTGCAGCCACCCCCTTAGTCAGCACTGCTGTGAGCCTTCATCTAATAAATCTGTTTTTCCTTTGAAGCACTCTCCATTTCAGTCTGCTTTGCAGCATTACTCATCCAACCTCAAGGAAATACTGTCCTGCCAGCCAGTACATAGGTGACCCACCTCTCCAAAACAGAAGAATCAGACTTACCATCTTTGCACAGTCACTGCTCAGAGTTAGAGCCAAGACAACAGTGAAAGCAGCACAGACTTTCATCTTTGCTCTCCTCTCTCAAAGGCTTTGCTGTCAGAAGGAAACTTCCAGGGCTGGGCTGAAGCAGGAGTGTAAATCAGCAAAGAGCTTTCGCAAGGGACTGCGATTCCCTTGACTTTAGGGTATTTTAGATTTCTAAGTAAGCAGAGCTGTTATCGTTGTTAATCATTAATATCTTTGTGGGTAGATGGGAATGCCATGTAGTGAGATAATACCCCTAAACCACAGGGACTGAAAAGTTTACAAAGTGCCTGACCCTCAGAAATGATGGTCAGTGTCCTCAGCAAGCATTGAAGAGGACCTCCAGAGCAGCTGATCTGATGTTGCTTGTAATCAGAGATAATTTACCATCTAGACATTTTCCATCTCTTTACCTTCAGGAGCTAATCAAAAGCATGGTATAGCAATGACAAAGAGTTCCAAGCAAGCCCACTCAGGAGATGACATTACATTGCAAAACATGGACCGGATCAATGCCAATATCAGGCACAAGAATTACTCATTAACAGATGGTTACCTGCCCAGCTGTGACTTATAACAGCAGCCTTTCAGCAACAGACTGGGCAAATTAGAAAGAGAGAAAACAGACATTGCTCTGACAAAACATTTTGTGTACCAAAATCCTCCCTTCTGCAGCCCTCCGAGCAAAGCCATCTCAGTCTCGGTTGGCTGAGATAGCTGCACTGCAGAAGTATTTCTAATAGGGATGCAGAGGGTATTGCTAAAATTGAGATTTCATCAGTGGAGCCTGTCTCAGCCCCACCTTGCCCCACAACCAAAATCCACAGGTTTGGCTGGTACAACTGTGTCTGTGCTTGAAGGCTTTTGCCAGACATGTCCTGTCAATCAGGGACCACACCTCTTCACACCCAAAACCCCCAGAGCCACAGCAACAGAAAGAATACAATAGTCTTTGGTTAAGTTGTGCCTCTACCCTTTGATGTTGCACCAGCACAGCTATGGAAGGGATGTGAATTATTTGTTTTTAAACCAAGGGGATGATGGCAGTAGAGCCCAGCGGTGCAATTAAGTTACCCTAGTAAAAATTTGCCATGACGGGTTGTAATGCTGGAGGGGATTCCCACTGTTTGTCCTATCACATTGCTGTGTCTGTCATCACAGTAATAGTTCTTGTTAGTACAATTATGCATCTGTAGGTTTATGGACAAAAGATTCCTCCTGCAAGGCTTAGAACAGTGGGAACAAGTCAAATTTACAATTTTCTTCTCAAAATCCAACAAAGAGCAAAAAAAGCAGAAAGAAATTCTTTCTGTTTGTTGTTTGTTGCTTCAGACAAGACTTGTGGTTTATTTTCATTCATTTCAAAGATGGAAATAGGATACACAGGCAGTCAGATCAGCCTGGGGACACTTGGCAAAACTGGAACATAGATTTCCACTTCCTGCAATTATCCTTAACTTTGGCCAACAGACTTCAAACTCATAATACCTGTACAATGGCTGTAGACATCTGCTCACCATCCAGGCTTCTGAAATTGTGCAAAGAAAGCAAAAAAGCCATTAGCTGCTTTCCCATTCAGAATTCCAAAAAGTTCTGCAGAAAGGAAGGAGTGGGGCAGTGATGACTGGACAGTGAGGGAACCAGAAAGACAGAAACACCCTCTTCAACCCATTTCCAAAACCCATCCACTTCCAGGACAAGAGACATCATATTTCTGTGATAACCAAGGAAGATTGTATGAGAGCAGTTTCCCATCCTAAAAGTAAAAAGAAACAGAGTAAGAATGCATTCTCTGTCCATGTGTCTGCCCCTGGTCGCTGCAGCTTGTAGGCATTGAACTATAAGCAAGAGCTGTAGCTCTCCTTTCTGGTGTGGTTTTCCGGTAAGCTTTTAGCTCAAACTGATCTCTCAATATAAGAAAAAGGAAGAAGCATAAAGATCAGGAGCCAGTTCAACTGATAGGATGGTGCTGGCACAAACCAAAGAAAAAGACTTCAAAGCCAGGAGTTGCAATAGCTGTCAGAGAAGCACCACTATATAATGGGGATCACCCCTGAGTAAGGTCTGAATAACAATCGGGCAGTGAATTCAGGATTGAGAAAGATGTGAATCACTAAAAAATCCTAACTTCTGCATGCACACTGCCTGCATTGGTCCAACAGAGAGGTGTGTGAACAGGTCTTTGAGCCACTGAGAAAAGGCAGAATTTGAGGGGTGGGGGTTTTTTAAATCATGTCAAATGATCAGTGGCTGTCAGCTGCTTATAACCAGAGAAATTCTGCCTGCCTTCATCAGGCTTTTCATAGAATGAATAAAAATCAAGTATGCCACACATTTTTTTGAGAAATATTGTGATATCATTATCAAGAAATTACTCAGAAACAATGAGGATCCAGTTTTGATACAGAATTCTTATAAAATTCACAGGACTTTGGGCTCTAGTGAGTTGATGAAAGTGAAGAATAAGGTCTTGGTTGCAGATATTTACTTGTCATCATGTGAAGCTTTTGGTCATGAGCATCACAAGAAGTGTGAAAGGAGGGGTATTTAGGGTATAAACATAGGGAAAAAGCTGAGAAGTGTGAATCACCTACACTGGTCTACTTTTATGCCATTCCAGTCATCCAGCAGCACGGTCCTGGGTGAGATGGGAATGACCCCAAAAGCAGAGGTAGTAATCAGGGTGGCCATCCCCTACCATCAATGCACAGAGCCTCCAACGTGAAGATAACACAAATGGGGGGAAAATAAGCAGCACAGAGATTAGGGAGTTTCAGCAAGCATAACCTTTTTTATTTACTCATGTACACCAGTGCTGTAATCACTGGTGCTCAGATGGTTTCTGGGAATCACACTTGACCTAAGGAGTGGACTAACAGTGGCAAAGGCAGAACCAGTGCACAGACTGCCATCTCCATATAGAGCATCAAATAGTCTGTGGCTCTAACAGCCCTCTGCCAAGACCAAAGAACCACTCTCACATTCAAATATCACCAGATTACATGTTGTTAAGACCTCTGGGAATGCTTACCATGAAAGAAATTACTTCTGCTGTAGGGAGGAGATGCTCTTTGGTCTATATCACTGCAGCTGAAGACTCACTATGCTGCAAGACCCAGAACAATGTGCCAAAAGCACTGCCCCATGAGTCAAGCTGATGGGCCCACAGAGCTGCTCTCCTTAACCTTCCCAGATCAATTCAGCTCTAAACTCCTTATTTCCAGCATACTTTCCATAATGGAAGAAAAGAGTCAAGTGTGTATGAAGCAAATACCATCACATCAGCAAGAAAATCTATGAAGATATGGAATCCATCCATATGGCATTCAAAATAAAGTCCCTAGCATCAGATTTTAGACTTCACTTAGTGCCTATTTCTAAAGAGGGTTTTTAAAACAATAGAAATATATATATATAAAAACATGTATATAAAAATATATATACATAAAAGAGAGGAAATTTGGAAATAGGAGCTATAGGAAAGACCTGGCTTTCAGGTGACAGAATGTTTGGCAGTAGTAAGGCCCAGAGCCTGTATTACAGCTGGGGTAACACCAGTGAAACTGGGTTTCACACCAGTGAAACTGCAGCTAGAATCTAGTTGTTGTTTTCTAAGAAAATTCCATTTTCTTTTTAAAGAAAGTCTCATTCAGATTCTTAACTTTGCTGCTCATAATATTGAACATTTCCTGTGGAGTGCACATAAACCATATGCATTTAGAGCCAGATTCTGCTTCTGCTGAAGTTAATGAAAGGTTTAAAAATAAGTCTAGGAACTTCTCATTATGCTTGCAGGCTGTAATCCTTTGTATCATAGGCTAAAATCACTTAGTTTCAGCGTTTTTCCCTTAATATTGACATCATCATGAGAAAACAAAAATGCAAACACAATGCATGAGACAGAAATCATCGCTGCAGGGGGTAAAGCACATACTGATAATGCTGCCTCATACATTTGCCTTTTCCCGCGTTCTCACATTGTGATGATTTTTAATTTCTTTAAATTTAGTGCCAATTAACAAAAGCCCAGACTAAGCCCAGCCTCTCAACTGCTCAGTAACATTAAAACGATATTAACAACCTACCTAAATCATTAAATGTCAACAAAAACTAAATTAATATGCAGCCAGTAATATGAAATAATAAAATCTTTCTTTTTTTCTTTCATCAGTTCACTAGACATGAATGGAAAAGACAAGTTTAAACACACAAACACACATCCATTTGCATTCATTCATTCCTGCCTACTGACTACTAAGCAGACTGGGAGAGGGTCACTCCATGGACTGCACGTTCATGTGGTCTCCATTTTACATGATTTCCTGATCACAATAAACATGTCTGAGAAATCTACCACTCAACTACCAGTGAAGAATAAGCATCATCTCTTCTTGTAACTAATAACTTTTCTTGTGAAAGTAACATGGCATCCAACTAACAGGGCAATCTTACCTCCTAAGATGATTCGATTTTCAGACTTTGGTTATCATCATTGTTACGAAACCCCAAGGCAGCTTCCCAGATAAAGGAGACAGTTGAGAGATACAAGAAACTGGTACTGGATCTAAAGTCTCTGCAAGTGTGCTGTGTCCAAGACATTTGTAGAAGCATTTCTAGCACGGAAAGCAAGTTTTTTATTTATCTTTCAGGAGGATCCCATGGAAGTATTTCTGCTCCTGTTGTACTAGCAAGAGACTCAGTGCTGACATGAGACTGATGTACAAATCCTCCTGACACTTGTTTCTTTCCTTCTGAGTGACCTGTAAACCATGCTGCAGACTTTGTTGTCATTGTCAAATGAGATTCCCTTCACCTCTGTTGCTTGAAATCATTGTTTTACTCTCTTTAAAAAGAAGATTAACAGTTTACTCTAGCCAGGGACATTGTGGGTTTCTCTTTTTTTTCCCCTTAAAGTATCTTTATGAGTCTGAGGTCCACCTAGACCCATTCCTGTGTGATCTGATCTAGGTGGACTGGCTTTAGCAGGGAGTTTGGACTAGATAATGTTTAGAGGTCCTTTCCAACTCCTACCGTTCTGTGATTCTGTGATTCCCATTATCTGGTCATGGTAGTGATTACCAAAACTCAGCTATACCCACATTTAATGAATATCTTGATCACCAGAACTGAGGCATGGCCTGAATTCTAGTGACTCTTTAAAGACTTTAAAATAAGACAATCCAGCAACATCTGGTGTTCATGAAGAATCCCTCCCTTCCCTCCAACACCTCCTGCTCAGGACTGCCCTGATATAGGAGGGCACAGGTCAGACCTGCCCTGGGATATGGTGCAGCCTCAATCTGGTCACTCATATCTGGAACCAGAGTCTTTACCACTGGGCAAGAAATGAGGCTCCACCTCCTCTTCTCCACTCTGGAGCAATGCCTAGAGAAAAGGCATTGCATTCCTCTTGCTAAAGCCACGTGCAGAGGAAGAAAGCTGAAATAATTCCACTTGTTTGATTACTTCAGCAAGAAAAAAGGAAATCTTTGGCTTGGATCAAACGGAAAAGTTGAATTATTTATGCTTTAAACAGTGTAGCACCCAGCTTTCCACACAGCCACATTGCAACCACAAACACCTCTGGGTACCACCCCCTCCACTCCCTGGCAGTTTCAGAGATCCTGGGGAAAAAACCTCAGCATGGTTTTGGCTTTCAGAGAGGTTGCAATCCCAGTCCATCCTCTCCTACCTCAGATTTTACTGTTAATATTCACTGTTCCCAAGCTGTGATTAACCTCTGCCACACTGTAACAGGGCAAACAAATCCTTTTACAAACCATCCCTCTATCTCCTGGAGGCAGCCAGGATGGTACAAGTGCAGCTGCAGAGGGCTGGTTGCTGGGCAGCTGGGGATCCAGCAGACATAGAGTTGGCACTGCTGTGCTTAGCAGATAATCCTGGGACAGAAAGATACACCTTCACCCAAATGTTTACTCCTCCTCACTCCTCTCACTTCCCACGCTCCTCCAGCACCTCTAACAGTTCTGGCTTCCCTCACCCACGAGCTCACAGCTCTGGGGTTTTCTGCACCAATTTCCTTTCTCTTCTCTCCAGGGACTGAAACTGTTCTCAGATCTGCAATGTTATTTTTTCATCTCACTCATTACCATCAACCTCCCCCAACACACTGGCTGTGGATGTCCCATCCCAGCCCACGACCTGCCAGCAGCCTCCACTGCCTCACGAGCACCGAGCAGCGGAGTGAACACCTTCCTTCCGTGCACGAGACAGTCCTATTGCATTTCTTCTTCTTCCCTCTGCTTCAGTGGGGCTTGGGGCTCTCCTTCAGCAGATCTACAGATCTTCATGCTACCATCACAGCTCCCCATGGAGACTGATCTGCCCCTGGACTCCTGGATTCGCTCCCCATGGTTCTCTCAGTTTGCTTTGGCTTGTTTTTGTTAAACATTGTTCTTCACCAAACCCCACATCCTGCTGCTTACCTGCCACCTCTACCCTCTTATCTCACTGCTGCCCCTCAGACATGGCCTCTTTTCTCTTGCCTCTCCACTAGCATCTTTTCTTCCCACACTGTTGAGTCCACACTCCAAGCTATATCCACCTTCAGCTAAAGGTATCAGACCTTGTGCACCCTCCTCAGACAGAGGATTGTTGTATTCATCTCCATTGCTTAGCTCACAGCTTCACAGCCTGTCCTTCTCTCCTGTGAGCTGCAGGAGTGGGCACAGGACCCTCAAGAGCACAGCATCCAAGAGGTATAGCCTTTCAAATAGGCTCTGCAGCAGCAGCAAACACATGGGACATCCCTTCAGCACTGCTAGAAAGACTCTTCCCATTTTTTCATACTTTCCATGCAGTTGTAGCCCAGTTTCATCCATTCCTGCACCAGTCTTTCCTGCTAACATTTACTTTCTCAAAGAGGCATATAACATACTAGTCAGGCTGCGAGCCTGCAAGCACAGTCTCCTGTATACCTGTTCCCATTGGCAGGGGTGGCTTTCCTTGGCAGGATGTGGTATCAGACAATATCCTGTCCGTGATTTTATCTCTTTTTCAGCATTTCACTGACTTTGTAATGGTTTCATGCTTTCCTCTTTGTGAAATCATTTCTCTTCTTTTTTGCAAGATTCGACCTCTGCTGTTGCAGGCATATATTTAAAAGGCTTTACCTGCAACTATTCTTCCAAATGTTTGTCATGCATCCAGAAATCCTTAGTTCTCATCTGAAAAATCAAATCATATAAAAGCAGCAATGGAAGAGCTGGGCTTGGGCTGCAGAAACAAAACCAGGCTGTGATTTTACATCTCCTAATCACACCAATCTGTGAGCAACCTAAAGCTCTGCTACAAGCCATGATACTCAGGACCTTCCTTTATACACCCCAGACAAGACTCTAGTTGCAAAAACTAACCAAGATTTTAGAAGTCCATTCCGAGGTGTAACTTATTTCTGTTCATTATCTCCAGATGTCATGACATATCTGAAATACTATGCCTGCAAGCACCCTAGGGATGTGTTTGCATGAAGAGAGTGTTCCTCCTACTGTATGAATAAGAGTGGAAAGTAGGTAAGTTTATGTTTCAAGGACTTTGCTACAAGCCTTCACCAATACCCCTAGCTGAAACACTAGGCCCATACACAGAGGCGGACAGGTTTTTTTTAGCCATGTACTCACTGAAAACTGACAAGAAGAGGTGTAGAGGCACCCACCTTCCACCAATGCCAACCCATTTAGGTAACTTCAGCCCAGGCTGATTTGCAATTGTTAGGCATGTACATTTTTAGCTGTGCTCACATTCCTGCTATTCCACCCACTTTCTTCATTAGCATATTAGACGCCCCCATGGCATATTTTAAAATGGTCTATAAGTCAGGCATGTGTGAGGGAAGGTGGCTCCACTTTAGCAGCTGAAGGCAGCTGAAGTCTCCCCTTTCAAAGTGGGAAAGAGCCCTAATGGGGGAGAGACAGCCCCAGGGGAAGGATGCCAGCCCCACAGCCTGCCTTGACTTCCATGTTATTTCCTACAGTACCGGGGAGGGAGGATTTGCAAATAGTGCTCTCATTATTCTGCTTGCAGCCCTGGCAGTATCCTATATGGAAACCTATATGTATATATATATGTACACATACATATTCTCCACTTTTTTTTTTCCATCTCTATATATGTGTAGAAACTAGATGGCTTATTAAACATTCACTTTCTGCTTTGCAGGTAACTCGTACACCGAGGGTTGAAGTGCCAGGTGATGCTTGTGGATCAGTCTTTTGGCTGTGGTGATCAGGGAAGCCCCACAATGAGATGTGAGGGAGTGCTCCTGTCACCCAATGTCCCTGTAGCAGATGCCTAGGGCCAAGTAGGGCTGCTTGGGCACTGGATCTCACGACATCATTGTAAAGATATTCACCTTAGGTTTATCAACCTGTATTGCCAATCTATTGATCTAGCAAAGCTTTCCCTGAGGTGTTTGCATCATGAATCTGGTGACAAATCTCTAAAAGAATCCTCCAGTTTCTCTCCTTAGCCTCTCTTCTGCTGAGTTCTTGTTCCTACACAGGAGCAGAATCCTTGGACCTCAGTACCATGCCTCAAGGTATGTTTAGGAGACCTGATGATGTAGTTGGTAGGCAAGACAAATAAGTTTGTGTCCTGGATGTCCTGTACCAGGATTCACCTGTCACTGCATACAAAAGCCCCACTGCAAATGGCCCCTTCTATTGACTTCCCTCTTTCTTCACCTGTGTGTGGTCTCATCCTGTTGGATATTGCTGCAGTTTTTTTCACTGAATCAATAGATTCTGTTCCTGACAAAATCTAAAGGCCCTTTTTCATGCACTCCTAAAAGTAAGGCAGGTGAAGATGTCCCAGGAATAAGCTGGGGCCTCTCCTGCTGAGCAGCCCTCTCCCCACTGCACGAATCTTGACTTCAGAAGCCATTTGTACACCATTCACTACCTCACTGCTGGCCTCAAGAATAGGTCTAGTCTAAAGATTTCACAATGTGGCCAATATCTCTGCTTTATTTCCTTCTCTGTCTCTTTTTTCCCCCTCATCTCCCTGTACCTCCAGTGTCACTCCTTGTAATTGCTGAAGAAATGTAATTGCTGCTCTGTGTAATTGCTGCAGAAACAATCTGAGCTGTCATTGACTTACATTGTTCATACATCAGGAGAAACTGGCAGATCAGAGTCACCTCACCTAGCTTCAAGGACCTCCTGCATATGTATTTACATCTGAGGCAGGTATTGAGGCTCCCAATATAAGCAGTGGAGACCTACAAAACACAGAAGAGTGAAATTACAAGTCACCTGTCCAAAAGTATGTTTCAACTCCAAGATCAAACAAATCAGTCTTTATATCCATGCACAGTATTGAAAATAATTCTTAATATCTATAGACAGTGTTATCTCTTTAACAATTATATAAAGTAACACTTGTGTTTAGGTAGCTATGGAGTAGACATGTAAAGCTAGGAAAGAAGACCCAACCCCAAGTGGGTTCTCCTAAATGAGAAATCATGATTTTCAGATTAGCTCTGCTAAGCCTACTTTGAATTAGACTGGACTTTATTGTCTTTTCTTCACACAAGATACAATCCCATTAACTGCACAGTTGTTCAGCAAGAAGAAATACATCCTATGGCACTGGACAATGGGTCCTTTCATAGTATAAGTTGATGTTGTGACAACAAATGGCACCAAAATCTCCTACTTCTGTATCTGGCACTTTCCCGCAAGAGTGTAAAACAAACAGACAAGATACAATGGGAGAACCCACACTCTCCAGGAGACTGGGAGTGTGCAAGATTGATGGAGCACGATTAACCATTTAGCACCCTCAATAGGGAGAGGAACACCTGCCCATTTGTGCCTTCACTTTCTCACCAAGGGAGTGAAGTTGTGGGATGTGTTGTTCTGGATTGTCTAATACACACATGCACACATTTTGCTCAATACTCAAATGAGTAAGGACAAGATCAAAGAGATGTGCCCACCATCCCTGATTATCTCTTGGTTGCAAACAAGTTTCAGCCAATTGCTTTGTATACAGAGGGCTGGTCTCAGCCAAGCATTGCTTCATCCTAATGGTAATATTGACTCTGGAAATTTTAAAAGCACAGAAGAGGTTGGAATTGTGACTTGAAGCTGTACAATAACTAAGCTATATTCTGAGATTCTGAACAGATCTTTGCAGGCCGAGAATGCAAACAAGGTGCATCCTGGCAAAGCAGACACAAGGTATTAGAATCATAGAGTCGTTTCAGCTGGAGGAGACCTTTAAGATCCTCGAGTCCAGCCTTTGCCCCAGCCTTATCATCCACTAGACCATTTCCCTAAGTGTAACATCCAACCATCTCTTAAATATCTCCAGGGACAGTGACTCCAGCACCTCCCTGGGCACCCTGTTCCAATGCTTGACAGCCCTTTCAGGAGAGAAATTTCCCCTCATATCCAGCCTGAACCCTGGTGCAACTTGAGGCCATTTCTATTGCTTGTCACTAGGAAGAACAGATCGACCCCACCTCACTACAAATTCCTTTCAGATAGTTGTAGAGAGCGATAAGGTCTCCCCTGAGCCTTCTTTTCTCCAGGCTAAACAGCCCCAGACCCCTCAGCCATTCCTCATAGGAGTGATGCTCCAATTCCTTTCCTAGCTTGGCAGCCCACCTCTGGATCCTCTCCAGCACCTCAGTGTCCTTGTACAGAGGGGCCCAAAACTAGACACAAAGTGTTCGAGGTGCAGCCTCACCAAAGCCAAGCCCAGGTCAATGATCACCTCCCTGCTCCTGCTGACAACACTGTTCCTGATCCAGGCCAGGATGCCATTGGCCTTCCTGCCCACCTGGGCACACGGCTGGCTCATGTTCAGACACTGTCAACCAACACTCCCAGGCCCCTCTCTGCCTGGCAGCTTTCCAGCCACTCCTCCCCAAGCCTGGAGCACTGCTGGGGGTTGTTGTGGCCCAAGGGCAGGACTCGGCCCTTGGCCTTGAAACTCATGGCATTGGCCTTGACTGGGGCATCCAGCCTATCGAGATCTCTCTGTAAAGCTTCCCTACCCTCAAGCAGATCAACATGTCCACCCAGATTGGTGTCATCTGCAAATTGCTAAAAGTGCACTCCATCCCCTCATCCAGATCATTAATAAATATGTTAAACAGGAGTGGCCCCAGTACTGGGCCCTGGAGGACACCACTCGTAACTGGACACTAACTGGATTTAACTCCATTGACCACATCTCTTTGCACTCAACCACCTAACCAGCATTTCCCCCAGGAAAGTGTATGCCCATACAAGCCAAGAACAGCCAATTTTCCTAAGAGAACACTGTGGGAAACTGTCAAATGCCTTACTAAAGTCAAGGTAGACAATGTGCACAGCCTTTCCTTCATCCAACAAGTGCATCACCTTGTCATAGGAGGGGATAAGGTTTGTTAAACAAGATCTGCTCTTTATAAACCCATGCTGACAGTGCCTGATCACCTGGTTGTCCTGCATGTGCTGCTTAATAGAATTTAGGATGATCTGTTCCATCAGATTTAAGAATACAATTCCAAAACTTGGACTTGGAAGCCTTCTCCAGTCAGATAGATGAGAGATCTTCACAGTACTCACCCTGATGCTTGCTGCAGGCTACAGGCACTTGGAAACGCTCTAGTGGCTTTGCAGTTCTGTGTGCCTGCAGAGGTGGGATTCAGCATCCCCACTGGAAACTGGTACCAGATTATCACAGGGAGCAATACAGTGTTGGCATGGACTTGGAAGAGTTACATTTCACCCCAGTCCTATCAGTCATTTTTTTACTATTGCTACTCAAACTTCTATACACACCCTTGCTCTGGCACAGAGCATTCAAAACACAAATGAAGAGGATGGTGAATGAGAAGGGAACCATTCAAGAGCTGTTGTGACACCAATTCAGGTCAGTTTACACAGATGTTGAAACTCTGGGCCCCAGAGTTTTTTCCATTCTTGCTCTCTAGTAGACTACAGAGTAATCGTATATTTCAGCAGTGCCTTCTGCAAGGGCAGAGCAGTTCTGACATATTTGTCAGAAACCACAGAGCTGGATAACCCACCAAGACTATGCAGAAGGGAAGCCAGAGGAGGATTACACTATACCAGGAAAACATTCAGCTCCTACCTTACCTCAGGTTTGCAATCCCTTTGTGTTGCTGAAATAGAGCAAAAGGAATTAATTAAAGGCTGAAAACCTAATTCACTATTATTAAATTCCAGAGCATGAGTTATTTTTAAGGTATATAAATATTTGGCAGAAATTCTTAACAACTCTCTTCTAAAGGAATTTCTTTATGTAAGCTAGGTTTAAGAAGACATTTTTGCAAAACCTAATAAAATGCACCAAAGTTTCATGTTGTCTCATACTTCCATTGAAGCTGTGACATCCAAATGGCAGCAGGTCCAAGAATAACTGAAAAAAAAAAAGACTTTTCACGTCTTTTCCCCACACTGAAATTAGATATCAATGAAACACTACCAGTTTCAGTGGTATAAATTATTTACTTACCACATACACAATTAACATTTTAAATGAGTTTGCCACACTTAGGGTTCTGTAAACATTGTGTGATACAGGATTTCTCAATACTTTGAGGAGACAAAGCGTGAGAAATAAATCCCATATGTGCTTTCATATTAGAAAGCCATTCTATAGACACTTAAAGACAAAATCACAAACAAAACAAGAACACAAATCAAATTCTGTACAACATTTTAGACTGTACAATAGAATGACCACTTGGGATGAAAAAATATTAATAATTTTCTTTCCTTATCTTCCATACAAACGATTCAGGAAACATGTTGGTTCATGTGTAATATAGGATTTGCTAACATTTTGAGTGATGCAGGCAGGATTTGCAGATCTGATCATCCAGCACTTCTCAGCAGATAAAGGTCTTCTGAAAAAAATCAAAAGTAACTCAGCTAAAAGTGACAGTTGGTCTACAGCAAGGAAATATTTCAGTAAGATCAATAAAAGCTTTTTCTGTGTTTTAATTGGCATTGGACTGAGGTTCACAAATGTCCCATTTGTTCAGTACCCTATAATGCTAAGCTTGGGATTCTGTTCCAAGAGCACAGGCAGAGAAATACTTGGATGCACCACTTGTTTTTGCTGCAGGGTAAACACCCACACTATCCACAGAGCAACAGTGTTGTCACATGGATTTTCTACAGACCCACAAAGCTTGGAAACCTGCCTGTTGAAGCAGAGAATATGGTTGTTTCTAAACCAAACACAATGAGCTGCGGTTGAGCGTGAGGAGGAGTGCACTCCACCTGCAACGGTTTCGGCTTCACGGACCTCCTGATAAGGACCTGCCGTTGGGCTGCGTCCTTTGTCTAACTGAGCCTTTGGAAACTTTTCAAAATCTTTGAGAAATTGTGAAAAGATGCCTCTGGGTGTTTGCAGCACAGATGATATGGAGCACTACATACACTCACCTGGTCTCCCAAATGCTGAGCCCCTTAAGAGAGACTGCTTTAAATTACAATGTTCCCTATCATAGTGTTGCAGAGGTCTGGGGTGAGCAGTGGCACCACCAGCAAGAGACAGCTACTGGCAAGGACTTCAGTTCTGTGGCAAAAATCAGCCTACTTCCAAAAAATCAAAATAAGCTCATAAAACCTGATTATCCGCTACAAGGAGATAAGGAGGCTACCAGCTGAGCCACATCTTTTAATGGTTTTCTGTTAAGAACAGTAAATTCCAGCATCAGAAGGGAAGGAGGACTAAAGCAATACATGCTGCAGCAAAGGCAAGAAACGAGGCCAAAACTTTGAGGCGGAGAAGTGGCACACAAAGGACTCTTGAATGACATTAAACAGCCCCCAGAAGATTTTCAGAGGCATGAGAAAGGACATGGTACAGGCAGGTGTTGCCTCCTTCCCATGGAGCAGTAAACCTCTTGCAAAGTCCCTTTGCACAGCCTGTTTACGTGCCTACAAACACCATCAGTTATTTGTCATGCAGTCGCACAGAGCTAAGTTGCGCAGTGGTTTATTTTGCATGTGTGTGATATCACAAATTTGTTGACAAGGCACACTGCTACAGTAATCCTGAAGGGGAAGTCCCTTTACAAGTTTGCCTATATGTATATTTTTTTGTTCTTCTCAGAGCCTTTAAAACAAAAAAGCCCAACAAAACTGCAACTGTTCTGGGGCCTGTGAGGCTGAACCCACTACCATTTGAAAATCAGATACCATGACAACAAGTGAAATATGAGACAATTGGTAGATTAAATAAGATTTAGAATGCAGCAGGATTTTATAAGTGTTGGGGTTGAGTTTTTAGATCATCAGTTTATACAGTTTCAGGTTTGATCACTGATATAGGCCAAAGGATCTCCTTCTTACACATAGTGGATAGGGAGATGGAATTCCCCTTGTATTTATCACTGTAGGATTAAAGTAACTCCCTGTACAAGCAGTTTCAACACAAGGAAACTGGGAAAAGTAAAAGAGAAATAAAGCCACATAAAATCTTATTATCTTTAGGAACTGGCTGGCAAGATAAAGGATTAAACTATCAAGCAGTGCTTCAATTGGGCTGCTATTTTAATTGCAAGGAGATTTCATTAGTAGTGGAAATCACAGTATAATGAGGCAACTTTAAATCATATTATCGTGTTGGAGTCACATAGCAATGACAACTGGACAACATCCTTAGTAAAATCTTGGAAAACAACAGCCAATCTCTCCACATTTGTTTTTATTAACTCCCTGATCTGTGGCAACTGATCCCAGCAGGTTTAAATTGTATATTCTGCCAGATATTGAATAAGACAGCTAATATTATTAATTATTTCAAATGCTAAGGAATGAACTCCTGTAAGTCCTGGCTAATAAGTTATTATTTTAAACAATATGCCAATAACTGGCATAACAGTGCAGTATGGGAAGGAATGGTTTTTCCTATGTCTCTTTGTTTGTAGGATTTCCAGGCATTATACTAAGAATTTTCCTACGTTAAAGAAGACCTCATTTTTATTTTCCTGTGACTCTCCCATAGTGTCAAATTCCCTTTGAATCCTCGATACAGTCCAATCCAGTTTGTTGAGTTCAGAATTTACAAACAGTGGGTTTGTTTGCTTTTCTTCTGAGCACAGCAGCTTGCAGAAAGAAAACAGGAGCAGGTGGAGAACCAGCTCTTTGATTAGAACCTGGCTTCTACTAGCTACATCTGAAGTCCTCTAATTCTTTTACTAGAAAAGAGTGTGATAGTCAATCACCACAGACCCTTTCTGTGTCACTCAAAAGTTTTTTAGACTTTATTATGTATCCCCTCAGCTCTCTCTTTCCAGCTGAAGATTTCTGTATTGCTCAGTAGAAAGCACACTTGCACAATGTAAGGTAAGCAATCTTGTTTCATCTAAACATTTATCAGAGATGAATAAAGACTGCAATGACTGTATTTTAATTTTAAGCTTTTAGCTGTATGATGTTAGGATTTTATTCTCCAAGACACATAAAAAGTGCAAAGCATATCATAGGTCAAAAAGCCCTCTCTTGAGTTCACGTAGGGTAATATTAGTCTTGATTAGAACAAAGCTATTCATTTTCTGTAAGATAGGAAACAATTGTGGCCATTTTTCTGTGCAAAGAAATATCCTCTCATAGGTACTAGCAAAATACTATCAAAAAAAGCCACAACCAAAACCAAACAAACCAAGGGAAAACCACTTTACATAGATAAATATTTTCACATCATGTGGCTATGACTGTTCTGTTATATTGTGTCCCACACAGATGATTATATTACAATACAAAACAACATCTCCTATGGATTCCTATAGAAGCTTTTCCCCCTTATCCTCAGCACAAGTAATGTCAGACTGCTTGCAAAGCCTGACTACATGCAGCGTGCTTTAGCTGTATTTACGGCGTGGTACCCAGCTACACCAGCCTCGCTCACTTCTAGTTCTACCTGCAGTGTTTCCCCAGTCTCTAGTATTGTTAAACCATTTCAGTTTTAGCATGGCTTCTGAATTAGTTTTAATCTTAAACATTTTTAAAGGAACAGCTATTTTCATAGCATATATTCTCATTAACAGTCACACACTGAGTTAAGCCTAATATTAACAAGGGTTTTCCTCAATATCAACAGCAAAATCACTTACCAGTAGAAAAGAATTAAAGTATTATATCTAATGGATGTTGTGTCTATATAAATCACTGAAGTACTTATGTATTGTGCTTAAGCTTTAGGAATCTTTACTGTTATAAAATCATACGTATCTCCTTCTCATCTCATAGATTTGAGTTTATGAAGTAACTGCCTCTAGCGTTCCTGGCTAGTTAGAAAATTCATGATTCTTGGTATGATTTCGGAGCAAAGTTAATGAATAACTACTGTGATGCTTTAGCTTTAACTCCCTCTGTGGATCTGCAGTCTAGGAGCAATGCAACGTGACTCGTTAAGTCTCACAATAGTTTCAAAGCAGTGAACAACCAGAAGGTCTCAATACATATACTCAATATTGTTTCATGTTAATGAGCAGAGTCCCAATACTCTCATTTCTTTGCATACCCTTCTGCATGTCCAGGCTCATCACTTCTTCTGAAGGAATGGGAAAGGAGCAGGTGGCAAAAACAACATGTTCACTAGTCTTAAGTATCTTTTCTTTCTCAAAACTCCCCCCAAGGCTAAAAGATTAACTGAAAGTAGAAAAAATGACAAGAATGCTTATTGAAAGAGCAATAATAAAACTCTGTTTCCCCCAAAGCGGAAAGATACCTAGAGCCATGATGGAAAGGGACCCAAACAACTCTCCCACCACCATGTAATTAGTACATATATTTTTGGTATGGAAACGTGACCAGTGGTGGCTATGAGAGCAGCTATTATTCCCAGCACAGGAAATTCACAGCTTTATTTTTTTTTTCTTCTTACTGCTTGTATAACAACAGTCATACTGCACATAACCATCTGGGCAATGCATTAGGTAAGAATGAATTTCACCTGGACCTCTTCCCAAGTCTTTTGAGACAGATAGGAAGATACTAAGAAAATAATCTTAATCTTTTTAGAGTGGTAACTGGTTTTACATCTATTTCAAAAGCCCACTGACACGCAGGGAATCCTGCAGACTATGAGGGAAAAAAAAAAGTGAAATGATCCTAAATAAAAAGATTGGACATGGCAATTTAAAGTGACTTTGTCTTTATTAAAGACAAGAAAGTTAAGAGTGGAAATCATAATATTAATTGCATTGTGAAATGGAATTATACCAGGGAAAATGATATAGAAACACTAACAGAACAAAACCAAATAGCTCAATACTATCGATGAAATACTATTTTTCATTCTATGGGTTCTAACTCATGTCAGAAGAGATTGTCATTGAAGGCAAGTGGATACTGAAACATAACTTGCAGAAACATGTCTCTGAGGCATATCTCCATTGCTGCTGATGCCAAGTAAAAATACCAGAACTCTTAATTAGAAACAGAGATTTAAACAAAAGTAGCTTTATATTGAATCTCAGTGCCCTTATTCTTCTCACTTTTGACAGTAATCAGAGATGGAAGATCTGATGTCCTATAAACTCCAGTCCTCATCCTCCCTTGGCAAGATCTCAGCTCAGAGATGTAACCTTCAAAGCTGAGGTTCCCTTCAGAATCATCACAGGAGCGTGTGCCAGTGTCTTCCACTTTAACTCCATCCACATCAATTATCCTGTTTACAGGGAGCTCCACTCCAGGGTTCTCTCTTGCCCCAGGAGGATTAAAGCTTCTGCTGGTCTTCGCTTTGTGAGAAGTCTGCTCACAAGAGTTTCCTGAAGTCCCTTGTGAATCTTTTTTCTCTCTGTGGTTTGCACCTAACAAAGAATTAAAAACAAAAGAAACATAAAACAGGCAAGTTATGTATCTTATGGTTTTAGCAGTTTTCAATATTTCAGCCTCCTGTGAGTTCCTAATGGTAGCTAGTCAGCTGGGATATTCCTCCAGCCCTTCAAGGAGACTATTGATGTACCAGGTAGGTAACTAAACAGTAGATCTGAAAGATAAATGTAAAGTATTAATATGTATCTGTCTTAATTTGGCATTTTTCAGAGATTTTTAAAAGACTTCACAAAAAATAACTAACTAGTTTAAACTTGTACTTGTCTAGAACAAAAACTCTCACACCAGCAAACCCAACAGTGAAGGAGAATTTAGAACTTCCACTGGTGCAGAACAGGAGCTGTTCCTTGACTTGAACTGGCCTCCAGTACCAGATCCCTGCTGAGATATTACTCTTACTTGGCTAGAGATTAATTCTCTAGCAGACTAAGAAAGGACGAATTGAAGTTACAGTTCACTGTCCTCAACTTCAACCAAGTAATTACAGGCCACAGTTTACAGGACAAAGAGAAATAACTTCATCTGCTGAAGGGCTTTAAGCATTCAAGAAACACCCAAATCACATGTGATTTTTTTTTTAACGTTGAAGTTTCTTTTTGGTACAACGCTTCTAAAATCACAATTATCAGGATTCGGGTCTATTCTCTAGAACTACTCATACAAAGTCATTGGTATCCCAAGTGAACCCTAGATTAAGACCTTGAGCTCACAAAATGCTAGTTTTGTGTTAGGTGTGACACTGCAAACTGCTAGGCACTTCTTAAAGCCAAAGCAGATGAAGCTGTTTTTCCTGTTTCAACAGACAACAACTAGGGAAGGATCAAGAATGAGTTCATTTCATTATTTGCACCACAGCTATCAACATGATTTCTATAGTTGAGGTGTCCCGACTATAATGATATTAAAATAGGCAAAACTTTCAGGGAGAGAGAACTGCTATTATAAGACCAACTTATATCCAAGACAAAAACAGAGAAACTTAAGGCATAAAGGCAGATCTGAGTAAGGGGTTCTGTTCAATTTCTTTTTTCCATGTATCTTTCCATCTTATCCAACATGCCTTATTTAAAGCATTTTGAAAGTTTTTGACACAATACACACAAGTGTCTGACTATCACATGTAGCCACACAAATCCCATGAGACTTGCATGGTTAAAGCCTATAGCTAGGTTTGAAATCCTTTGTGTTTGCTCTGCAAAGTGATGTGTACAGTTTTTAGCAAGAAAAATAAATTTCAATGTATAATCACCGTAATGTAAGAACTTTTTGACAAGGAGATGAGGAAAAATGCAAAAGGACAAAAAAAAAAAGCAATTTCTTTCTCTTTCAATCAAATCACTCCAGGGTGTTCTGAAGAGTTAAAGCCTTCTCTTTAATTAAAATGAGTTAAAATTCTAAGCAGTGCAACATTATTTTAGTGCTTTAGCTACACTGCAGCCCTACATTAATAATGTGGATATTCTACATCAGTAATGCTGGCCTTTTTTTCAAGTCCAGAGGATTTAGATCAAACCCAAAAAAATCAGCTAAGCAATAGCAAAGAGAAGGCAAAAAGCATTTTCAGCCCTGCTACCCCACCACGACTCCAGCTTACTAAATTACACATTTAATGGCACTATACTGTGCTTCACATTTACATCTTCTTACTGCAGCTGAACATTGGCTTAATTTTAACTAGTTTCATGGCTGTGGTGTAAAATGTTATTCTTCTACCCTAAAATGTTTATCTGAACATGAATGTACTGAATTTTACTCTTGATCTTTTTAATTTACTATCCTATGCTCTTTGAGGTAGATCTCTGATTCTCTTTTCAAGCTGGTTTAAAAGGTTTATTCATTTCTAAGATGACATACGAATGACAAATTGCAATAAACAGTTTGCATTGACAGAGCAGGAGTCACACAGTTGTCCTAGTATTGAGAAGACATTCTTCTACTAAATGCAATGTGAAGAAGCAGCTTTGATGGTGGTGTAAGGTCTCATAATCTGTTAACTTGAACTAAACTGAAATACATTTCACAGTCAAAAGATACAGCCTGCATTAACAGGGGACAACAGATGAACAAGCTGGGAACTTCTACTGAGGAATGCGGAACAGAAGGTGTAAGTACTGCTGTATTTACTTGGTTGCCAGTCTTTCTATGGCTAAAGATAAGAGATGCCATTAAGTCTTGGAATTATGCTGTCATCGAGTCACCAGACAAAGCAACTGGACTTGCAAGTTGTCTAAGGTGAGCAATGCAAATGTAAGGTTAATGGTTCTTGGGCTTCACAAGACATAAGCTCATCTGTAGAGGAATAAATCTGTATTATGGTCAGGTTTTTCTATCAATACACTTTTCAGAAGCATCTAATAAATTATTACTAGAGGCAGAAGAGTAACAGAGAAGGTCTTGTCTAATACACTGGTTCAAAAGGATATGGAGTTACTAAGGGATGATACTGGGAAGATGATTTCTCCTTTCCTGGCAGGGTAGGAGAGATCTTGGCTCATTGACACCTAACAGGAAGATGACTTCAAGAGTAGCACTACACCAAAAGAAAACATTTTATAGGCTTTTTTCGTCAGATTTAAAAACAGGGCATTTATGAAGCAAGGCTATTTAGCACAAACAACAGAAGAGATTCCCCAGAACAGCTTGTGTATAAATGTATCCTGTAAAAAAGGCTCAAGATTTGCACATCCGCAGTGGATTTTTACAATGGGGCTTAAACTATACCTGCAACACTTTCTGCAGTGCTCTCCTCCTCATATTCTCTTTCTGAGCAACAAATATTTGAGCAAACGTAACTATACAGGCCACCATCTAAGGTGCAGAGAGCTTTCACAAATACAATTTGTCTTCACACATTCTTGCGCTGAAGTGATGAAAACCTCCATAGATAATTCAGTGATGGCTTTATCTTGCACAAGTATGTCAGGAATGGTATAGTATTTTCCCAAATCTAATCTGTCAAACATCCCAGCTAACTTCAGAAGCGAAAAGAAGCCAGTACTTAGAGCAGTAGTTTCACAGATTAATCTCCCAACAGACCAGAAAAGCACAATGATGCTTATTGGTAATTTCCATCTCCTCTGATACCCATTCCATGTAGATCTCAGGGAAATTCTTTGTGCATCTGATCCTGTTAATATGTTCCACCTGGTTTCAAGATAAGATGCATGTTGTTTTCTCTCTTTAAACTGAAGATCATAGAATCCTAGAATGGCAGGGTTGGAGGGGACCTCCAGAGATCATCCAGTCCAACGCCCCTGCAGAAGCAGCTCCACCTAGATCAGGTCGCATAGGAACATGTCCAGGCAGGTCTTGAAGACCTCCAAGGAAGGAGACTCCACTACCTCCCTGGGTAGCCTGTGCCAGGGCTCCCTCACCTCAACAGTAAAATAGTTTTTTCTTATATTTAAATGGAACTTTTTGTGTTGCAGCTTCAACCCTTGTCCTGTTGCTAGATATAATAGAAAAAAAGAGATGCCCCAGCCTCCTGACACCCACCCTTTAGATATTTGTAATAGTTAGTAAGATCTCCCTTCAGTCTCCTCTTCTCTAGACTAAACAGCTCCAGTTCCCATAGCCCTTCCTCATATGAAAGATGCTCCAGGCCCCTGATCTGTTTTCCAGACTTGCAGATAAAGGACTGCTTAGAACACTCAGTTCACTGGTCTTCATTTTTCAAAGGTTAATGACCAGGCACTCTTTTGATTCATCTCCTGACTTCCTTTGCCAATATTTCATTTTTTCTGAAAGTGTGGGTTTATTTATTGTTCTCAAACTCTGTGAATTTACATTATTATTATGGAATGGTGTCTTCACAGAGGAAAACAAAGGAATTTTTTCTCGTTCTGTATAAAATACTCCTAAAGCTCTAAGCAAGATATCAGAAGACATTATTTTCTGAGTAGTTTAGGACCAAGGGAGCATTTGGCCAAATTCCAGGCACTGTCAAGGTCACCAAAAACCTGGCATTTTCAGCATTAAGCTGTGAAATGTAGGATGACAGGATCAAATGACCGTAACTCTAATGGAGTTACAGGTCCACCCACAACATCTTGCAATGATATAGTTTCTATACTATAATTATTAGATTCATTTATTTTCAATGTGCCAAATTCTAGTTATGATTCACTTAATTCAGGTCTGATCTGACATTTCAGCACCTATAATTGTAAGTCATCAATTCTCGATACAGTTCCATTCACATATTTATCAATACATTCATCTATAAAAGCAAGTAGATGTTATATTAAGTTTCACTTGGAAGAGCTCTGTGATTAAAAGCTCATACTTGGAGGATTTCATAAATGACAGAATGTTAAATTCTGTTCCATAATTGTCCCAGCACCATTTCCATATAGACAGATACCTCTTCCACAGAGATCCAGCATTTCACTTAGCACTGTACTTTTGCTAAAATCCTACTGTTCTTGTCAAAAGCATTTACTACTTAGATATCTCTTGGTTCTAGTGAAAGATAACAAGAATACTCTGCTCATTTCTATACCATTAATCCCAGGCATTCCACTTCTAATGTCAGAAAGGATGAGATATTCAGTTAAAAAGAATGAGCTCCGGTTTAATGATTTTGTGCTGACTTAGACCAGATAAGAATGTGTTTGAAATATTTAATAATACTTCTAATATAATTCCTGTGAAATCACCAAAATTTTCAGGAACAATTCATGGAATTGGTTATTTACTGGCATATAACCACCCTTAAATGTAGTCAGTCATTTTCAGTCTACAAATCAATGACTCTGGAGCGTTCTTTAATGCAGGAGATTGGGCAGATATGTTTTTGTCTCTGAGAGGGCAGGTTTTTTTACATCAGTCTTTGAAAAGGAACTTTGTGATGGTCACCTCTGCAGTGGATATGCAATTTATGTCTTGAAAATATTTCAGTAAAACTCTTTTCCTTAAGATATATGCAATCTGGCAGTTTCACTCTGGGAAGGACATTTCTCCCTTCCTGTCCTGAACAGTTGGGACACACTACTACAAAATTTTAGCCTTCTCAGATGTGCATTATTTTAAGAGGGAGATACATTAGTTCCACACTGGCTGATGGTTCTGTTATCATTTATGTTTTTTTTTAAGTTTGTAGGGTGATTTATGCTTCTGGAGTGAAAAGGATACTTTACATTCAAGACTTAGAATTTTGCAGGTTAAATTTCCTTTAACAGTTTCCTTCTTCCTTTTATCTCTTAACTGATGGAATGCTGAGAAGAAAGAGGATTTAATAAAAGATTTCTACCTACAGTTAATGCTAAATCTTTTCAAAGGAAATTTGACTTTATATGCTGTATTTCAGTTGCATGATGAAACGCTAACTCCAGCATATGCTTAGTGACTTGAAATCTGACTCAGTAATAATGAAGGCATCAAGCTTGGAAATGGATTATTCTACAAAGCAGCAATACTCTGTATTACCAATCTATTTACTTTTGTCCTGGGAACTTCTGGAATACTTTTGCAGCATTAAATTTAGAAAGACAGGGTGGATAGAAATTCTTTCATTGCACTCATCACAAAAGCATTCGCCCAGAAGAACAAAGCACAAAACATTACTCAGAAAGACAAATTCTGAACAGTATATTAAAGAGGGTGTGGGTATGACCAGTAGTGCTTACCAGTAGCACAACTGAAAAAAGGAAACATTGCAAATTGTTTGCTGAGGGCAGTGACCTTTTATGTATGTGGCTACAACAGCTGCTGAAGGGAACTGCACACAATGTCATTTAAAACCCAGGAACAGGCTGAGAATAAATTAAAAGTTTTGAAGTTTCTTGAAGACTGACATGCCCTCAATAACATCAGCCAATTTACTTAAACTTTCTGGTTCCTCACTGGTAACATTGACATAAGTTTTGAATACTTTCCAAGCAGTAGGCATGAAAAATCATCTCCACAACAGTCTACAAGTATTCAGCCTTCTATTTGATCTTTCAGCATTTATTGTTAACATTCATTTTGCTTTTCTGTCAGAGTGGGTTACAGCAGGTTTAATTATTACAGAGGGCAATATGCTGGGAAATAGTGGATTGAATTACTTGAATCAATTTTAATTTAATATGCCGCTCATTAAGTTATTTTTCAATTAAGTAATCCTAAAATGTGGTTTAGCGGGGCTACCAGTTACATTTCAACTAATAATTCAACTAAGTTCATTTCATCATCCAAATACAAGTCATGCCTTTGCACAGATCTGGTTTTAGCCTGTGTGCATTTGGTTCAAAGATCAGTTGTGATTTTTCTAATATTTACCTAGTCAGTGATAAAATTTGTATTTCATTCTAAAACTTGTATCTTGCTGGTTGATTGAAATAAGCTTACATTTCAAATAACCATCCCCGAAGGCCTTCCTGGCTTCCCAGTTGTCTGCTCTTAACATAACTCCTCTTCTTTGTTTATTATTGATCTCGGTCATGTACTGCATGTAATTCCCCCGTTTAATCATACTCAGATTAAAAGAGGATTAACAGATTCTGGCTTTAGTAGTACTGGATCCCCAAGAGTACTTCTTCATATTGATCCAGAATCCAATTAAGTTCTATAAAACTGCACAGAACCAGTAAGGATGTAATTAACTGCATGACAACAGCATTTGTTAAATATTATTTACATCCTTTTTACATGTTCTAAGCAGAATTCCTTCCTTTTGTTAATGTTTTATTTCAGTTTTGTTTATGTGTTTACCTTGACTTACATAGGAAACACCACTGGATTGTCTCTGAGGTATGTCACATGAATTAAGAGATTATGTAAAATGTTAATTACGTAAAATTGGTTTCAAAAATAAAGGGAAATTTTGAAGTTATATACATAATTTTTTTTTAATCTCAGCTATCATTAAATTTATTGCACTTGGCATTAGCCTTATAACCAAAAAGTTTAATAGACAAAAGTGAAAGTTGAAGAAATACTGCTGGTATTATCTGATCTCTGCTCCTCAGCTGTAGAATGCTGCGTCCTCACTGTGAATAAAAAAGAGCAGTTGGGAAGATTTTTGTCTTTGGGAACAATAGTTAGCCCCAGGATCTGAGAGTCCACCCTGCATTTTATTTCTGCATAGATTATGTTTCAAAGTAAAAATATCCCAGTATTGGTACTAAGTATCTCATTTCTGAAAGAATTCTTACAATAAAAGAAAGGAAGCTAGTTTATTTTGAGGATACAATTGCCCATCTATTTCAGAAACAAAGCTGTGTCTTCAGAAAAAGTTAACTGTTTATATATTCTAAATTCACCCTTTCTCTTCCATAAAGTATATTTCCAGAGATCTCATCATGCTTTTATTTTTCCCCAGAGGTGGCTCTCCATCTTAACCAATGACACTATGCAGCTGTGAAAAAGGGGTTTTGAATAAACTCTTTATTCGACTGAATTGCTGGATCCAGTCTATACATCTACTCTAAAAAACACCTTATCATAGAATCATAGAA
>WBNH01012691.1:0-11280 GCA_013401255.1 Urocolius indicus | reverse complement strand
TTCCGGACGCCTACTACAAATGGCCTTGGCTTCTATTTGGGTTCTTCCTTGGTCAAAACTTTGGTTTAAGGTATTTTTTTGTTGTTGTTCAAAAGCTTGCAAGAATTCAGATGAATATCAACAGACAGTAATTGAGGTTGTCCTGTCATTCAAACAACCTCTTATTTCCATGCACAAAATTTCCTGGAAAATAATAGGTCAATATGTGACAAGAATACTTGTGTCTTGCCTAAGCGACTCCTATTTCTGTAATTGCTAGTATAGGAGCTTCGTCCAACCCTGTTTAAGGTAGGAAAGAAAAAGAAAAAAATGTTACAAAATAACACAAATGAAGTGACAAAAAATACCTGACTGCTCTTACACAAATTCAGAGATTGCTTATTGTCATTTAATTATATAAAAGCACTAATAACTTTCTTTTGAGGAAAAATAATGTTGTCATTACTGATTTTAAAATTACTTTGCTTATCTTTTTTTTTTTTTTTTTAACAAAAGGTCCAGATTATAGCTGGCCTTGCTGGGTTCATGCTACAGAACCCATATAGGTGGCAATAACTGTTGTGAATATATGCTTAAGAAGTAAATAATAGAGATTTTCTGTTTATACTGACCTTTGATCTGATGGGAATATGCTTGAGAGACTGAAGCTGACCACAAATGCCCTGATGCACTGTCCTGATGCTTCCTGAGACATGAGCTCTCTGCGGGTAGATGAAAGGGGCATAGAGGAGTCTCTAATTAACATTAATGATTACTCTGAGGTTAGAGGAGGAGGTTGGTTGAATGTCACTTCACTGCCCTTCACTAATGCTTCTTGATTCATTACTGCTTTCTTTGTCTAGGAGAAGTTTAAAGTCTTTGGACAGTGCTGCCCTTACATATATCTCACCAGGGACAGAGTAAACGTAAGAAAGGACCAGAGCAAAGGGTTATGGAAATAAGAGCTCCAAAGAAAGGCTCATAGACTATACAATTTAGTACTGTTTAAACTCAAATGTATTACAATGAAATGGAGAGTGAGCACTACCTGAGACAGATGTGCCCTGGTGAGCTGGTGCCCTGCCACAATGCCAGCAGGGCTGCATCTGAGGGCTGGCTGCTGCCCATACACAGCATTTGTTTTTGCAAGGCAGTTAGAAACAGTTTGACCTCTGTTTGATGAGAACAATCTCAGTCTGAAGATTGCTAGGGAGTTAATGAAGGTTAAACAGCTTCACCTCAATACATCTCCTTTTCCTCAATGGCACTTTAAACTTGGCCTCACGTGTATTTGCTGAGTAGGAGTTGCTATTCGAGTGCAGGGACTGACCACTGGAGTTCAAGTATTGTCTGTGATTGACTGAGGAGATCTAATTATTCCGACAGCGTGGCACTGTGAGGCTGTGGAGGGTAAGAGAAACGTGAGGGAAGAATAATGTGGTGAGACAGGGTTATATAACTACTGAAATCACTGAACCTCCTGGGCTGAGACACTCAGATATCACCAGAGATATCACTATTACAGAAATTAGAATGTGAATAATTAATATATTAGAATATATTTTATTATTTCATAACAGTAGCTGTGCTCCATGCACTGCAGGCAAGATAAGAAAGCGTTTGAACCCGTGACTGCTGCAAACTGCCACTAAAAATGGCTGGTAGCACAGGTTGGTTCTGGAACTTCATGTCCATGTTGCGATGTCATGGTTTAAGCGCAGATGGCAATGAAGCATCATGCAGCAGCTCACTCAACCCTGTCACACACCTTTGCCCCCTGTAGTGGGATGGGGAGGAGAAAAAAATGACCAAAGGCCTTGTGCACTGATAAAATCGGAGTTGCAGTCAATCCTTTACAGAGAGTCTCTGCCACTTGTTTCTTCTCAGAGGAGGACTCCTCACATTCTTCCCCCGCCCCAACACAGTGTCCCTTCCATGGGATATGGTCCCTATTTAACCTCTCTGATGTGAGTCTTTCCCAAGGGCTGCAGCACCTCACAGACTCCTCCATTGTGAGATTTCTCCATGGCAGAACTCCAGGGACATCGTGCTCTAACGCCGCCACCTCACATGGAGTAATGGCCTCTCCGGGCCCAGTCACGTCCTCTACCATGGTAACCTCCATGAACTGCCAGCAGATCTCAGCTGCACTGTTACTCCCCACATGGGACCGCTGCTATCTTACCACAGGATGCAGGGGAATCTCTGCTCCAGCACATCTCCTCCTCTCTTCCCTCACCGACCTTGGGGTTTATATAGTCATTCCTTTCCCATTGCACTCCTTTCAATGCCTCTATCCCCCACTACCAATTTCTCCTCCTTAAAAAAAGTGATTGCAGAGATGACTGATTGGCTCAGGCCCAGAAGCAGGTCTGACTTAGAGCCATGGGAGATTTAGAGCAACTTTTTAGAGAGAATGCCATGACAGCATCTTTCACATACCAGAAATGGCTACACACAAACCCAACAAGTGCTGTTAACAAGTCCTGCCTTCCCTTGCTGCAGGAAAAAAATGAATCTCTTGTGATGAAGGTGTCTATGGTGAGTATGAAGTATTTGAAACAGCCTAAGGGCAGGTAAAAGAGATTTGAAAATTCAGTTACCCAAGACTTTCCATGGGGACTCCAGACAGTTTACTCAGAGCAACATCTAGGCTATCCCTGCAGAAAGAGAGATGTGGAGTCTGTCTTAAGCCATATGCCATACAGCAGCCAGACATAAACTCGTAAGGTTTGATTACAAGTGTTTCGTTAAGCGTTAACCTCATCTGAAAGAAGGGCCACCTGAGCATATGGACTGATAGACCACTTCAGCCAGCTAATTTCAAAATTTCAAGTGACTGTTGGAGAGTTAGTTGCATGCTGAGGAAACACCAGCTGGAGGAATTTTTTCACTGTTTTCTGTAGGTTTTATAATTGGTTCACAGAAGTGAACCAGTACATTGGTATTGCATCGTTCTGGGAACCACGTTTATTCTTTCTCCTGCAAAAAGGAAGAATACATTTATATTTCTGTCAACTAAATGTGTTTTTTGTAAACGTACTTGTTGAATGAAAAACAGTAGAATTACAGTATTTCAAAACACAAATCATGGTGCAGGTACAATGTATGTGTTTCCATAAGAAGAAATTTTGACTTTGGTGACTATAAAACATCTTCACTGTTTTGTTTTGTTGTTCTTTTTTTAAAGTTGTATTTGCCCAATATTGTTTATTCCCTACTATCTTCTATTAAAAGAATACATCATTATTGGACAAGATATCAGGATATACTAATTTTATATCACAGGATGCAGACTTTTATTTTATTTTTTAGTTAGCAATGCAATAGGAAGGCATTTAATGCCAAACATTTAGTGAAAGCAAATATAACAAACATGAACAGCAAGGCTTCTAATGAATAAATCCAAATAATAAAAATCCCTGTGGAGTATAGAGGTTAATTCTTTCCATTGAATTTTAATCCTGATTAAAAAAAAAAAATCAGAAGGAGTTTCACATTTTATACTTGGCTATCCTTGAAACTCAGATGAAAAAAAAAGATTTACTCTAAATATCTGGCCTACAGATGTATTTAATTAACAGAATCTATGAAATTATACTTGCAGTGTTATGTCCATAGTGTCGGAGAGGATGGAGCGCTAGCAATGCTGCTCTGATTGTTGGCAAAGCTTTTGACAAAATGAAACTGAAGAGCACCTGATTCCAAAATATTATCACAGAAATACAAGACTGACCCAAACTTCCCAGTTCTTAAAGCATTTCTCCTAACTAAAACTCACAGAGATTAGAATTTCTGGTATTCATCATTCACTTTAGTGTCTCCTTGTCCTGGTTTAGGTCCATCTAGGAACAAAGGACTGCAATTTGCCAAAAGTAACAAAGGCCTTTGGAAGTCTCTAAGGACAAGGAGAGCTCAGCTGCCACTTATGGTCCCAGACAAAACAGACAAGACTATTCAACTTGGGTAAGAAAAGAGTCATTGATTTAATCCACCATCAACCAAAACCATAAAAACCAAAACTATGACAAACAGAAAACCACACTGAGTGGTACAATGATAAAGAGCACAATCTGCCCTTTAAGACCACCTTCTCCCCATCCCACTCCTCGTCCTAGGCTCAAGTCCCTGATCCTGGTATCTTTAGAAAGCTAATTAGGATTATTTATCAGCATAGAGACTGTTGTTATTTCCTTCAGTCTCTAATACAAAATTTTGTAATCCTGGTAAGGAATTTAGAATTCTAAATTTATCTCATGACAAACACTATATCTGAATGAAAAGTGCTCAATGCAAAGGCAATCTTAGGAAAAACTTTTAAAGTTCATGAGCTACTGAAAAGCTATTTTCTCCTTTCACAAATGTGGATGTCAAATATAGATGCTTATTTGTAGCATCCAAGAAAGTATGTGACTGAAAGTGAACTTCTGGTTTTGGGTGCAGAAATCATCTGATATGTCAAACTATAAAACTACATGGATTAAGATATTAAGACCCACTAATTCAGAATTGCACTTAGAAGAGTGAGATGCCCAAGCCATCAACAGAACTACCCTTAGGTTGCACAATAGCAATACGTAGAAGATATCTAGTCTCAGACATCCAAGCATGAAGATGACAATATTTCCTAGAAACTCAGAACATTGTCAGATATTGTTTACAGTATTAAATGCTGCATAGCAAAAACCATGATACCAACTGTTCCTATTAAAAAAAAAGGTTATATTTCTTTGAAACAAAAATCAAGATGAATAAGGCAAACACCAACACTGTTGTACATGTCAATACTTACACATAGACACATGTGGTTGTTTTAAGAAACAATGAAAGAAACACATTTTGTTTCTTTTCTTTCTTATGAGAAGAACTTCTATTAAAAAATTGGTTGCTTTCAAAAAACAAATGACAGCTCAAAAACTGAATAGCCTTATAGCATCTTTGAAAATTTGCAGTGTATGAATTAAAGTTGATATTCCAGATCAGATATGGAATAAAAAAAAAAAATCATTTAGTCCTGTTGGGGTTTTCAGTGAGGCAGGAATAACTTCTCACAGTGAAATAAAAAGTAGATGCTCTGGCCAGCGCTGTCACCTATGCCTTCACACATCTCTAGGCTATCCATCTGGGTATACAAATGCTTTACTAGTCTGACAAGGTCTGGCAAGCTGCTAGGTGTCTGGATAGCATCAAATTTTCACATCTGAAGCACTCAAAACCCAAAATAAGTTTATGATGGGTAGTGTCAAATTAGAAATTCCTGTGGTAACTCTGTCTGTGTTGACCATCTCTTTTAACAAACAGTCTGGAGGCAGGGTGTTCTTTACATTAATGGTATGGGGCATATTTTTGAAATGGAGGAGAACAAAATAGCACTTTGAAAAATAAGATAAATCATAAGTAAGTGAAAGAGTAGTGAATGCAAGAGAGTCAAATAAGCAACTTCATGGCAGATGAGGTGATCTATAAGGTCTATAAGGTCTGCAGATCCTAAGCAGCTTTTTGAACAAGACAGATGGGTTCTTCTTTCCTAATTTACAGTGAATGCTATGGAATAAAGATCTGTACAGCAATGGTTGAAAAAACTCGAAAGCAACAAATAACATGTTATAGTGTAAAAGGATGGGACAGACTATCTTTTTGAAAGTATTACAATATCAGTGATGTGCTGTCAGCTACAGCATGTGCTCAATCCCAGTCACTCTATTTTTAAAAAAAGATAAAGAAGATGCAGAAATAGGTGATGAAAATTGCTGAGAACATGGCATAATTTCTATGATGAGAGATTGCCAAGACTGAGATTGCCTATCTAGGGAAAGAGATTAATTTAAAAGCATATGACAAGACTGTATAAAGTATCGAATACTGTATGACAAATAAATGCAGATATTTTCATACAGTTATATTTTCTCTTAACACAGGAATAAGCAAGTCTCCAGTGAAACTGAAAGTCAACCAACATAATCCTCAGGAGGAGGGTGTGTTAAATATGCAAAATTTAGTATTAGAACTCACTGCCATTGAGCTTCAAGGTTTATCTCAATCCTGGAACTATTAAAGTACCTATACAGGTAAGAAGAATAGGCGTAATTTCTATGATGGTTTAGATAGCTCTTAGACTCCAGAGAGGCCCCAGATGTCTTTGCTGCCCCTTCCCCAGTGCCAAGAACCTGAAGTCTAGAATCCCATCTATGTCCTCAGGGCAGTGGGTTCTCCTGAAGCCCTGGCCTTGCTGTCCAAGGCAGTGCAATTTGGCTCCTGAGTTCAGTGCCATATTGGGTTCAAAGGAGAGTCAGGCAGATTTATTATGGAGGCAGGGATAAGTAAAGGAAGTACATTATTATCAGTTTCTATTAAGATAGGCTTAGCACACAAAGATGTAAGGTTTGGATATGAACTGATAATGAGCCACCTTGGAAATGAAACCCAACAGTTTGCAAGCACATTTGTTTAGACATCAGTAATGTCATATCTATTGGGGTAAAAATACTAAGTAATTTATAAAATCACTGTGTCTCCAGTCACAAGCTAACTTAGTAAGTAATGAAGACAAAGTTCTTACTGTGCGAAAGGTTTTTCGTAATTGTCCACTGTGAATATTCCTGCACATTGTTACCTTAAAGAATATTCTTTAAAGCCTGTGTACTGCAAGAAGCAAGATGCTAGGCTGGAAGAACAATTAATCCCAACCAAGTTTTCTATTAGTATCTTTCTATATTCCTAAAATATGTGTCACTACACAACAATAAACAGTGTACAGATGTAAAATTTTGATTAGTTATAAAATAAATACATTCACTCACTTGTTAAAATGATATATTAAATGTGAGGAACAATGAGAAGAAAAAAAAATTACAGAAAACATTGTTTCCCACTTTCAAGGAAAGTAGGAGAAATAAGCTTCATGTCACCACCATATCATAACAAAACATAAAAAATAACTAACTATAAGAATCATCAATGCCTGGCTGAGAAAAGACACTGTATAGCTGTGCCAGAGATTTATGTTCTCATAGAAAGAGAAATGGCTCAGTTGTAGAATTTATCTGCCATTTAAATAGCTGCTAGAGAAATTCCTGGTTTATTGTATGCTTTAAATGAGCAAATAAAGGTCTTATGAGGCTGATATGCAGATCAGAGGATCTTCTGATAATCACCCACAGAAGGCAAGGGGATCCTTCCCATAATTTTGATTGCTGTGAGAAACTTTTGATCTATTTCAAAACAATTTAGAGACCACCAGAAAAGCATATGTAATGAAGTGCAAAGAAAATGAAAACATGAGATTAGTTTCTGAAGACTGAAGCACACTCAGTGAGTTGTTAATATAAATGAAAAGCAATTTAGAGTTTTACTTTCATTCACATGCTGAGAAAACATTGAAAAAAACTGATTTGGGGAATTTATTTTTAAAAAGCGAAAAGAAAAAAGTATCCAGACATAAGGTGATGACAAAACAAGTGTACGTTTCTTTCTCCAAGCACACAGAGAACTGAGAAAAGGTTGCAACAGAGCAAAAAATATATCCCACAAACAACAACCAATAGTATTGTTTTCGAATAACATCCTTCATGTAGACAGAAAGAAAATACTAGCATGCCCCAAAACTTGTGTTCTACTAATAAATCTTTGATGGTAACTGGAAAGAAAGCACAAGGAGTTATTAAGTGATAAAAAATTTAGATGGCAAAAGAAACTCGTAAGGTTTCAAAATGGACAATTTCATAACCAACACAATTCTTCTCAAAGATAATAAAGTCTAATCAGGTGAGAGCAGAAGAAATAAAAGAGAAGGCAGCGGTACTTTTTTAACATGCTGATTATTCATTTTAAGTTACTTCAGAGACCTATTCCTTTTAAAAGATATTCTTTTTCTATAAAGACTGCTCATTGTCTTTTTCAGGAGAAAACTGATGAGAAGTTCACTCCAAAACCACAGAACGTACTAACAAAAGCCTTTTATCCACAATAGTAAATGTGTGTGTATGTAGGAAAGAGTAGTCTGATGGACATGTAAATTCTTCCTGTAGTAAGGACATAACTACATATACAGCTTTGGGACTATCTTGATACATTGCCCAGTAGAGGACAAGGTTGTCAGGGTTGTCATTAAGGAATGCTCTAGAACCACATGAAGGGACAATATTTTCCGTTGGTTGGGTCTCTTGGAGATTGGAATAGATGACCTTTGAAAGTCCTTTCCAACCCAACCAATTCTATGATTCTGTGATTGTATGGTCTATTATCTTGGTGAAAATATGAGAGAGCAGTGAGTAGCGAAGAAATGGCAGCCCTAGTAACGAGATTTCTGGGTTAAACTCCTGTGTTGAAATACTCCAAGCTTGCAATGTAGAATATTATTTTGATTTCTGATCTAGGTGAACCTGCTTCTGCTAGTGGGTTGCACTAGATAATCTCTGAAGGTCCCTTCCAACCCCTACCATTCTATCATTCTATGATTCTACGATTCTATGAAATATAAAGCAGAACATGTGTTCCATCACTAAAATTACTTCAATTTGAAGCTTAAATTATTGGTGAAGAGTTTGATAGATTTTATCTCCTGAGAAAGGTAACTTGTAATTTTTAATTCAAGATAATCATCATTAAAAATCCTTGATATGTGACAATGTAAGAAGACAGTAGACACGTAAAAAAACCCAAACCATAAAGATAGTAGAAGTTTTAGTCATAAGAAATGTATACTTTTTCCATGAGATCTCATCTTCTTTTATGCTTTTGATAACTATTTAACAGTTGGAAAAAGAAACATTAGCACTAGCAATGCTGTCTTCATCACCTTTGGGAGAGAAGTGCACTTCCTTCCTTATGCCTAATTGCCTGGCTAATTCCTCTAGCTGAGGTTTGGCAGATTTGATGAAACATGGCAGAAATATTTTAAAAATGCCATCACAGCTTTTTCTAAATTACTTTCAGATATATCTAATGCTGCAAACACTTTCATCCTGAAGCCAATACAAATACTGGTAATGCAAAACCAGCTGATCAGAGCCTCATTTCCTTTTTCCAGCACCACAGCTCTTTCCTCCTTATTGGTGTGGCAAAACAATTGCTCAAGCACTACTAAATCTTAAGTATGTATCAGATCTGGGAGTTTAAGGAGTGCTCTTATATGTTGAAGGCTTATCATCTACTTAAATTCTTTCTTTAAACAGAAAGCCCTTCAGAATTTAGAGCACTGCTCCACACAGGTTAGTAACTTCTCTCTCTGGGAGTTGTAAAAATTAATATTCTAGGTTTTTTTCTCATATGTTAAAGAAAGTTGCTCCTTGGTTTGTGCTTGTTAGTCTTTGTCTTCTGCACTGGAGCGTGGAGCTTTTTTTTTCTTTTCTTATTTTGTGAAGCTATGTTCAGCGATGGTGGTGTTTCTCATTAGCTGTATCAACAGCTTTGAGTCTTACAAACCTCTTGGGCATAATGCTATTTTTCAGCAAGGATTCAATTATGCATGTTGTGAAAGCAAGTATTTCCTCTCAACATAGAACCTTCACAGTTGTGGAAAATCCCAGAACTATTCTCTGGTAGCGTAAAGAAAAACAAGCACCTCAGGCAAACTCACAATGTACCTATGTTATTTGTCTCTTACCTAAAATGACTCTCTTTTCTAAAATGTCTTCTGCAGAAATCTTTCTTCTCTCAGCATTTAATTTTCCTGCCCATAAACTTGTCAACCAGAACTGGACACAATATTCCACCTGAGAACAAAGGCATTATATCTGGAGTATTATTTTCTACTCCATTACATTTAGCTGTGTTTCTCTCTTTGGTCATTGTTTTGTTTCGGTAAGACTGATGTTTGTCATCATACTATCTGTTCACTGTGGCAGTATGCTGACCTTCCCTAGGTTCTTGATTTCTTCTAGATACCTTCTGCCTAAATTGTTTTACCTCAGTTGGTGGCCCTTTGATCCTCACTGTATGTGAACTAGGGGGATGCTATGTGAGTAATCACAGAATCACTGAATCACAGAATGGTAGGAGTTGGAAGAGACCTTTACAAATCATCCAGTCCAATCCCTCTGCTAAAGCAGGTCCACCTAGATCAGGTCGCATAGGAACATGTCCAGGTGGGTCTTGAAGACATCCAAGGAAGGAGATTCCACATCCTCCCTGGGCATCCGGTGCCAAGGTTCCCTCTCCTGAACAGTAAAATAGTTTTTTCATGCGTTTAAATGGAACTTTTTGTGTTTCAGCTTCATCTCATTCCCCCTTGTCCTGTTGCTAGATACAATAGAAAAAAGGGATACTCCAACCTCCTGACACCCACTTATAGTGGGTCTGGGATAGTAGTGATTTTCCACAGTAGCTCTTGCAGTGCTGTGCTTGTTGTTGATATCAATATTATGACTACCGCTCGCATAACANTAACCCACGAGACATTTGTCTTATTTTCTCCCCTTCTCTGGCTTGCTGAGGAAGTGGGTGATCAAGTGGCGTGGTGGGCGTCTGGCATCTAGCCAGGGTCAAACTACCACACCACCATTTAGATATTTTTAAATATTAATGAGATCTCCCTCTGTCTTCTTTTCTCTAGACTAAACAGTCCCAGTTCCTTCAATCTTTCCTCATAAGGAAGATGTTCCAGTCCCATGATCATCTTGGTGGCCCTGCACTGGACTCTCTCCAGAAGTTCCCTGTCCCTCTTGAGCTGGGGAGCCCAGAATTGGACACAGGAGTCCAGATGAGGCCTCACCAGAGCAGAGTAGAGGGGGAGCAGAACCTCCCTCGACCTGCTGGCCACACTCTTCTTGATGCATCCCAGACAGCCATTGGCTTTCTTAGCCAGGAGGGCACATCCAGAAATTTATTTCATCCAGAAATTGATTTTGTGAAGTGAATATATTCAATTAAACCTTAGTTGTGACTTGGGCATGTCTAGGGGAGAAATACATGTTTGGTAGTTATTACATTTATTTTGAAGAAGCAGAGAACACACAACCCAGAGACTTAATAAACATCTTGTTGCTTAGCTTCTGGGGCCATTGTGCTGCTTAAATGGACCTTCTATATTCATTATTACTTTTCATTCACAGTCTTCTGTGGACTCTTCCTTCACTCAGAGCTCCATAATGATGGTGGCCAACAGGTAATGTAACACTAGTAAATGAAGTTGACATCTTCATAATTAAGAAATTTGAAGTTGATATTCCACGAAAGACATCTACATTTATACAAATAGTGCAGTTGTGCATCTAACTACATTTTATGCACACAAATCTACAAGATATAGATAGCACTAACTAAGTATTTCTAAATTGGACTTCAAGTATTTTTTTTTTCATT
>WBNH01012690.1:0-45475 GCA_013401255.1 Urocolius indicus | reverse complement strand
AGCTGCAACACAAAACGTTCCACCTAAACGTAAGAACAAACTATTTTACTGTGAGGATGACAGAGTAGTGGAACAGGCTGCCCAGGGCAGGTGTGGAGTTTCCTTCCTTGGAGGTCTTAAAGAGTGATGTGGACATGTTCTTGTGGTGACTTGATCTAGGTGGTCCTGCTCTGTAATGGGGGATTGGACTAGATGATCTCTAAAGGTCCCTTGCAACCCTACCATTCTATGATTCTATGAAAATCAGCCTGGATGCATTCCTGAATTACCTGTTTTTGGCAGACCTGCTTGAGCAGGGGTGTTAAAATATATGAACTTTAGAGGCCCCTTCCAATCCCTAACATTCTGTGATTCTATGATTCTATGAATAAATATAAAAGCACAATTTGTTAAACTGAGTATTTACAATTTACAATTTACTTGCTATTCCCTTTCAAAAAAAAAAAAAAGGCCACCAATTTATTTACTTTATTTATGATAGCAACATTATAAAGATTTCTCAGTAAAAGTAAGTAGTACCAGCCTATTGTGGCTTCTGGACTGTGAAAATACTTAGTGACTACAATTGGTTTTGTAGCTTCCAGGCAAAGACAAGCATAGTTTGTTTTGTGTGTCACATGGTAGGTTCTCCCTTATTTCCGGCTCTGACTGTAGTTGGGAAAGCAGCTTGATTAGAATCAGTATGGGAACTTCTTTTGGTCATTTGTTTCTCTTTCTATTTAAAGTTACACAGTGATTAAGAATATCGCAATGAGATATACTGAGTAATGTCAGAATATTTGAAATGCCTTCTCAGCTTTTTTTTTTTTTTTTTTTTCAAATATATAGGTGACTAGTACTTTGGAATAGATTAGGATTCCACATTAGAAATCACTGCTCTGTTTTGAAACTGCTACTTAGATATATTTGCATTCTTACCATATTCAAGATCTTGTCCTGACTACCAACACTAAAAATATAGTCGAGTGCCTTTGTAATGACATTGGCCTGGTCCTTCATCACTCATGGGTGCACATCATCAGGTCCTATGAACTTTAGTATGTTCAGTTTGTTGAAATGTTCCATAACCTGAGAGTAAATCTTCCTTGATAAAGACTTTCCCAGTTGTCTGAGGGTTCTGGGATCCTTGAGGCAAGCTTTGGCAGAGAGAAAGCATTGAGTATACTGTATTTTCCTTTGTCCTTTGCCACCAAGTCCTCTATTCTATTTGGTGGTAGACACATATTTTCCTTTTTTTCCCTCTTCGATTTTGAAATACCTATAGAAGTTTAAAGTTGGTTTATTTTATAGAGAATACTTATTTCGCAGAGAATTATGTTACTCACCCATATCACAGACAGCAGACAATTCTCTTTCTCTCAGCTCCAGAGGGTAACTCTGAGGGGTGTCTCCACTCAACAGGGAGATTTTCAGTCACGCTTCAATGGAGAGTGTGCAGAAATCTTCTCATAGCCCAGAGAAATGGGACTGGGCTTTTACAGAATACAGTGATTGACTGTCAGTCACTTTGTTTAATTTACATCTCTGGTAGCAAGAACATCTAGTTTCCAGCAACATTAATTCTGAGACCGCTTTTACTGCCCACTAGCTCAGGAATTTTCTCATCCTCCCAAGTTATTCCTGGAGATAGTCAAGTCAGGCTGCTCTGTAACAGACTTTACCACTTAAAAACAGCATGACCTTCAACTTACATCTTTTCACTAGGCAGAGTGCCCTGCTACATACCCTGATCTATGCAGACTTGAGTAGATTATCTGTCCTTAGCAAACTGTCCTTTCTTTTAACTTTTTTTCTGATGTTTCTAATGTTTTTTAATATTTGAGTTTCATCAGGAACTCCTTGTTAATTTGTGAAGATCTTATATCCCTTTGTTTGACTTCCTACTCATTGGGAAGGACACGTCTTGACTTTAGAGGTGTCTGTTGAAAATCAACCAGATATTCTGGACTCACTATATCCCAGAGGATTCTTCTAGGCAGACACCTGAACAAGTCTGCTGTCTTGAAGTCACTTCAGATACTTGATGGCTTGGAAAAAAAAAATTGCTTAGGTTTCCTTTATGTCATCAAATGAGATTCGATGGGCATCCTCAGTCAAGGACTTTTCACCTCTCAAGCAATTGTGCTAAAAAGTGACATAATAATGGTATTAAAATAGTTCTAAGAGCTGCATAGGTATTTATGCAGCTGTCATTGTTTAAAGACTTTTGCAAAATCATTGGAAGGAAATCAACTTTGCTAAATGTCGTAGTGTAGTGACCTAGACACCCAGTGCCCCCAAAGCTGGTCTATCACTCCCTCTCCTCATCTGGACAGAAAATGTAATGAAAGGTTCATGGGTCAAGATGAGAACAGGGAGATTACTCAACAATTACCATCACAGGCAAAACAGCCTACTGGAGCAATTTTATTTATTCCTACTGAAATCAGAGGAGAGTAGTGAGAGACAATAAAATACATTTTAAAAACACCTTCCCTCCAGTGCTTACTTCTTCCTGAATTTATCTATACTCTCAAATCCTCTTCCTCCTAAAAGAGGATGGAGAAATGTAGGTTGTGGTCATGTCTTCACACATTGCCTTTGCCACATCTTCCTTATCAGGTGAACCTCTGCGCTGGGTCTGGAGCACCTCCCCCTCTCCTGCACTGACCTGGGTGTCTGCAGAGTTATTGAATCATAGAATCATAGAATGGTAGGGTTGGAACCAGATATCATCTAGTCCAGCCCCTCTGCAGAATCAGGTTCACCTAAATCACGTCACACACCTAAATCACGTCACACAGGAACATGTCCAGGCGGGTCTTGAAGACCTCCAAGGAAGGAGACTCTACAACCCCTTTGGGCAGCCTGTGCCAGGGCTTCCTCACCTCATAGTAAAATAGTTTTTTCTTGTATTTAAGTGGAACTTTTTGTGTTCCAGCTTCATCCAATTGCTCCTTGTCCTGTTGCTAGCTACAATAGAAAACAGAGATGTCCCAATCTCCTGACATCCACCCTTTAATGTGGCCACACTCTTCTTGATGCATCCCAGGATGCCATTGGCCTTCTTGGCCTCACTTATTCTCAGTTCTTTTTTTTTTTTTTTAACTGCTGCAGGTGTTGCACAGTTTATTGTACTCCTTCTTAAACATTATCCCATAGACACTGTCACTGATGGGCTTGGCCTGGGCCAGCAGTGGATCTGTCTTGGCGCCAGCTGGCATTGTCTATGGGGAGAGCTTTTAGCATTTGCTCACAGAAGCCACCACGGTAGTCCCCCTGCTACCAAAACCTGGCCACACAAATCCAACACATGTTTTAAACACAAATCTGAATATAACCCCATACAATCTATTATGAAAAAAATTAACTCTATCCCAACTAAAATCAGTACAAGTGGCCAGCATCAACAACAAATGGATAAGGTTTGTAGGAATAGGGTTGATTATAGAAAAATGGTTGAATTTGCTGTGTTTATTTTGAGAAATATATGATGTTAGGCCTTAATATTAATCATTAACTAATGTTTATATGTTTTCCTTTGATCCTGTTTTGGAGGAAGATAGCCATCTCCTCAGCTGCCTTGATTATAGCTGGCTCTGCTCTTGTCTCTTGAAACTGAAACCTGCCTTCTTTAAGGTCATTAGCCAGTAATGTGCAATCACTAAGTTAACAATTTAAAATATAATTTAAACATGAGTGATCAAATACATGTGTCATACCAACAATGAGCACTTTTCACAAATACTACATTTACTTTAGAGGATTAAGGGCAGAAATTAATTTGAAAGTACATTTCAGAAAATGAACCCTTTAGAATGAAAATAAAATAAACCAAGTAGTCCCAAGATTATATTGTAAATGTTTTCAAGACAGCCAAAAAGAAATTCAGAGTTCTGCTTTCAAAAATTGCCGATGTGGGGTATATCCAGTGGTATTTTAAACTTCTGCAATGTGGTCGATTTTGACTCCATGTACAGTCAAGGGAAAGACCCATTTTAGGCACTGTAGAATTCTCTGTGTCTCTTCCCTGACTGTATGGGACATCTTAAATACACTTCTCCAGTTTGTAGATCTCCACACTGAGTAGGAAGAATCTTTAGCATTTAGGCATTGAACTAACAGTAAGTACGTCTACAAGAATACCATTCCACATACTTCAAGCTTTTCAGGAACAAGGCCGATGTTTCCAGTAGCTGTACCAGTCCGACATAGTGTCTCTGCTGCCAACATAGTTGTCCTTTGGGTAGAAATTCTCAACTAAAATACCATATGGTGCAGATAAAGAGCTGTGGCTCTGGGCTCAGTGTGCCTCTGACTTGCATACAGGCAAGTGAAAGAGTTGACGAAGTCCAACTCTATACTCAATTTTGTAAATACCAGTTGTCAAAGGGGGTCTTGGCCTCTTGAGCCAAACGGAAAATTTAGGGAAAACTTACCTGATTATTTTAGTCTTACTGTCTGTGTGCAAGTTAGAAGGGGTTTTAAGCCTTCTGACAGTTATCAGAGGGCCTTCAACTAGCATTTCCTTAGAAGTCCTTCGCACAGATAATCACTTATAACACCCTGACAGCAATGGTGGTGTCTGCAGGATAGCCTGACAGAGTCTTAGATCCTCATGCAGCTGAAGTTAATCAAGACTAATCTGGGTCAAGGTTAATCCAGACTCTGAGCCTCTTTTGCTACCATAAGATATAGCAATATCTATAGGCAGTTCATTTCTCCAGTGTCAAAGCAATGTACACATCTGCTTCCTTATACAGGAATGTAAGCTCCTCTCTTTCTTTTATCAAAGAATGTTCTGCCTTGCCAGAAGATTCTGATTTATAACCACCTTCATGCTGCTGCCTGAGGCTTAAGAATGGGATAAATATACTCTTGATATATCCAGCAATTCTCATTGGCATTGCTAGTGAGCTAGAAAGGAAAGAGACAGGAAAATAGGAATGGTCCATTGTACATCCATGATAGCTGAAAAGTTTTGCTGATTATGGTCAATATCTGATGCCTGCAAATACATGCAGTCATGCACCAGCTGATGACTTTCCACTTTGTACACGTTGAACCAAAGAGATCCAACTGAGTTACTTCCGCCCATAAGAGCAGGTTACATTAGTTTTAGCACATCACAAGCTCAGATGCATAGTCATGAAGTTGCATGGATCCTGATTTGTCTTGGGTTGGAGCTGGCATATGTCATATGAAGCATGTGACTGCCTGGATCTACCACAGGAGACCTTTCATAATGACTACCCAGACACTCACAGAGAAAAACTGCCTCAAAAATGTATTTAGTCCTTGCTCTTAATAGTTATCAATTCACCACAGCAACACAATCAACCTAAACCCTGAAGACTGAAGGTTAATGTGCCTGTCAAAATGCTTTTTTGTTTGCACTTACTGCTACAACTCAAGATTATTATTTTGGCAAAACTTTTTTCCTGTTTCTCTTTCATAAAGGTTATGACCTGTTGATACCACAGGTTAACGCTAAGTTATGTGAGTACATCTCTTCAATTTCAATTTTCCACTCTGAAGCTTCACTGAGTTTTCATTTGTTATTAAAGGGGGGAGGGGGGGAAAAAAACACAAATCTTATGCAGTATCTTCAAATGACAGAGTATTGTGTATACTTTCATTATTTCTCCTATCATGCCTTTTGTAAGGAAAACTGCACACTCTTTAAGATTTCCTTCATGTGGCTTTAGAATCTCTACAATTGTAGTTAGGAAGCATATATTTTACTTTCACAGTACTGGGACCTGTCATCCACTCAGAACTCAGCTAGGTATTGCATGTATATTTTCTTATTATGTTAAATGAGTCTACTTCAGTTTTAGGAAGTAGTTGATATCTATTTTTCATTCACAGACTATTTTTTATTTAGAGGTTCAAGAAGTTTTATCCCACACATCAATAAATAATTTTTTTCTCAAATAATCTAATAAAATTATTGGAAAGTGAAGAAAAAGAATTGCTCAAATACCTTTAAACCAAACTCTGAAATAATTGCATTTTACAGTGTAGATAGTGATGTTGATATTCGTTGTATTTACCAGAGATTATTACATCTGTAGTATGACACTTCAGTGCCATTTCTCTGACCTACTGTAAATATACATAAAATTATTAGATGAATGGCACCTTAAAAGTTTCTGCATCTGTCCATCAACACATTATATCAGATGAATCTGCCTTATTTCTGTGAAGGTGTGAGCTATGTCTTTATGCTCTTGTCCAACTTTTTTCACATCTTGGAATGTCAGCACAATGATTCTTTACCTCTTTGTGAGGCTTCCTTTATTTTTTTTTCTATTTTCTTCATTAATTCAGCTCTCAAAAGAAGGCACCAGGCTGCCAGGCAGGTCTTGAACATCACTAGACTTCTCTGCTATGAAATTCCCAGACTGAGTGTTATAACTAAATGAAATCTTACCCTTACTTGTTTTAGTGTAATGGCACTCAGGGCTAATGGCATGGAACTCAGGCTGTCCTGCAGCCCAAAAGCCTTTTGGATTTAAACATTCTCTTTCTTATTTTAAGTTGGTATTTAATATAACATCAAAGTTCACTATAGCAAATTTGGAAACACTACTATTCCCTTCAGGCTTGCCAAAAAAGCTTAAATGTAGAACAGATGGTCACTGGGGTAAGTTCATATTTTACCAGGACAAGTTCCTGTTTTAATGGAATACCTTTTATTCCTTTTTTGCTGTTTTTCTCTATTGGCATTGACAGTTGGAATTGAAATTTTACCTGCCTGCCTTGGATTCAGATCCTGTGTCTGATGGTGAAGTGTCTTGGCAGTCCGTTTAGGAAGCGAAGGAGCAGAGCAGCCAATGCAGCTGAGTGTAACTTTATTGCTGCGTATCTTCAGGTCTCATCCCCCACATGCAAGCTAACCTGGCAGGTTTATTTCTTAAGGGAAAATTATTGTTAACAGAGAATGATTTAGGTTTCAGTTTAAGCCAGCTTGAGCTTTCCAGAAGTTTGCTGCTGGGAATTCTTTTAGCAATTCCTCTGAGTGAATTTATAATCAAATAAGTGTTCAGTTTCACATTACTGCACGCTGAGAAGGAAGCCTACCATGGGAACAAATATCTCACTAAATTTTCATGTCCTTCAACCTAAAAAGGTAGGAGGAATAAACTTTAAGTTCTGCACTCTCGAAGGAAAAAAAGAATGGGGGAAAAATGCTTCCTGGACTGGCATAACTTAAAAGATTGTAATGAACAGTATGGTGAGGATGAGAGAAGTATTTTTTTTCCTGTCATGTAGACATGGTGAAAGACTGAATAATTATATTTGTTACTAGACACTGTTTAAGTTCTTGACATTAAGCACTAAAGTGAACTGACAGGCTGCAGCTGAGCTCTGTAACTTGTGTTGTGCTTGTCTAACTAGAGCAGAGCCTCCTAAACAAGCATGGCATTTGTCATCCAATCCCTCTACAAACAGGGCATAAACGATTCTCTTGTCCAGACCTTTCTGTCAGCAGAAAGGCAGACAGCAGAGGATGTGAGACAATTTGGTCTTGTGAGTCCTCAGCTTGCAAGATTTTGGATCAGCGGCCATGAGAAATATTCTGTGATGTTTTCAGGTCCTTTGTCTGAAGACCAGTAAAGATGGGGCTTGATGCTGCCACTGGTATTGTCTGTCCAGTAAGTTGATTTCAGCCCTCCCACCCAAAGCTGGAAAGTAAGATACTTTCAAAAAGGAACAACTAAGCATACTGGAATTCTGTATATTATTCTCTGTTTCCTAGAAGGCTGATAACTACATAAAGGTAAAGGTAAGGAACACCTGGGACTAATAGAAACCATGGAACTTCTGAAGCTGTCTCTTCTTTTTCTTTTTTGACAAGAAGTGTTCAAACTGCCTTTTTGAAAGTCCAGGTGGGTGAACAATTCCCTATCATGCTTTTGTTTGGAATTCTTTCCTTTCTTTTATTGTATTGAAGATTTTCCTTACTTCCCTTATTTGAACAGAAAAAGGATTAATCATAGGGAAGAGACAATTTTGCAAATATCTCTCACATTCCTAAAGGATCAGGTGTTTTTATTCTAGAATTTGTAAATATCTGTAGTCAGTAATATACAGCTTTATTCACAGCTTTTCTTCTGCTAGCAAATCTTGTATATTCTGCAACATTGTGCAGCTTCCGTGGACCTCTTAGATCAAAATCAAAGTAAATTCAGTCTCTTTCTGACTTGTCTAACTTTTCTGAACAATTCAGACACAATATCTGTTAAAATTATACGGGAATCAAGAAGGGTGTGATTGATTACGAAAAGAGGGACCAATCTTTTATACAATGCCTTAAGAGCTCTTGCAGTTACACTGGAATATTTGTGTCCTTGCATAATAAACCTGGGAGTTATATAGCTTAGGAAATGGTTATCACCTCATAAACAGGAGCACCCTCAAGGTATCATCTAAGTAATATAGGCAATGTGATCACAAAAATCTGTGTTCCAGCTTCACAGCAGACCTACATCAGTTCTTTTATGGCATCATTATGTTAAATGTTTTTAATGTAGGGATATTTCAGAATAATAGCAAACTATTTTCTGTTTCACTGCAATTTCATTCAGGTCTATTAGCATGTGAATATAAAATAGAAACAGAAATTAAATGACTTGTCTAAGGTCACAGGGATCTACTGGGTTAGATGTGGAAACAGTGACAGAAAACACCTGACATCTGATATTGATTTTGATTTGCTGTGGGACTTCACATATGTATATGAGGTGACTTATGGGAGTCATTAGATCAAATGTGGACATCTATGTCTAAATTCCTTATCTATTATATGTGCTTATCCAGAAAGTATATAGGAAAAGAAAACTGATTATCCATATCCACCCAATGAAATGAACAAGTACACAGCTGTTAGGTTTTCGCTAATCTAAACCTAATGTTGACATAATATATCACATTTACATCATAACTTCATGCTTACTTCTCTCATGGTCATTATATGTAAAAATAATAGTCTTCATTTGAATATATAATATATCAGGTTTTGTAACCTAGAATAGCTTCTCTACTGAGCCAAACTATGAAGACAAGGGCACTTCGACACATTTATTCTTCTTCAAGAACTGGAATGCTGGCTGGAGCAGTAAGATAGCAAGAAGGAATTCTTTCCCTCAAGCTATCATTTCTTTCCGATGCTTTCACCCAGGTTCTTCCTTTTAAAGGAACTAAGGCTAACACTAGCTCTTTACAGTGCTTTTATCTTATATATCCTGCCGATTATATAGTTAAACAATAGCAGTTTTGCTGCACTGCTCATGGCTGCACTACAACCCAGAAAAGCTGGGCTAATGTCCTGGCATTGAGGTGGAATGGCAGAAAGAGCTCACTCAGAGGCAGGCATTGTGGTTGTGCAGCTTTTCCTGCCAGCATGCTCATGTTCTTAAAAATATCAATTTCTGTATTCAGACGTCTGCAAATGTAAGTGCCACATGCAGATCTCTTGCTCTTCAGACTTCAAAAACTGATTTGATAGGCCTTTCTAGATATTTGAGATCATCCATACTGAGAAGAAGAATCCTGACAGCTGTTAGCAGCAAAGAATACAAATGATAATCAGAGCTGATAATCAGCTGTCATAAAAAAAAAAAAAAAAAGAATGAAAACCTGAAAAAAAAAATCTTCTGAAAAATACCAGGAACACGACTAGTTTGAATGACATAGTGGGTAAAGCTATTGTTTGCTCTTTGCTAGAATTATTCAACTTTATGATTTATTTTCAGAGGTGTATGCAAGAAGTGAAGAAGGTAACGAAAGGGAGAGGGTTGGTAAAATGAAGGGAATCCAAACCATACACGGATCTTACTGTTATCAGTATTTAATTGTATGCAAAAAGAGCTTAGCGTTAAACCACTCTTCAATTTGGAGTAGGTGTGATCTTCCAATGACACTTCCCTTTTTGTTGCATGTGTGATGTGACCTGATCATATAAAAAATTTGGGCCAGGATTTATCATTTGGCTTATGAGCCATCCTTTTTCTTAATTGTAGTCATGTCATTGCAGTATGTAAAGCTCTTTTTAAAACACTTCTATGTCATTAAACCTAATGGGCTAGAACTCCTGAACTACACATTTGATATATTTATAGTTACACTGGGTTAGTTTCTTACCTACTTCGTCTGTGTTTCCCTTCCTGAAACATCTGGTTACATCTCTTATTTCCTCATCATACTTCCACCATCTGTACACATTCACATCACCTGAGAGAACGTCCAGCAATCTGTAAATACTATTTTTGGCTTAATTATGTTCAAATGCTAATTTAGGGTAGTCATGCTGATATGTCTGCACAATTTCTCCCAAGCTTGACTATTAATATTCTATTGTAGATCAGCATATGATTTTCCTTTTGAAGCACTCCACTTCCATTTCATTGAGGACTGTAGAAATGTACAAACTGATACTGCTGCGTTTTTAGATTTAACCAGCTGCTGGAAAAAGGTTAATAGGTTTGGTTGCCTGGGGATACTATTCCAGTTCAAGTCTGTCAGATGTCTAATCATGTGTCTCAGCAGAAGATATTGCCCATAGCAGCTTTTTTTTCCACCTTCTACATTTTCCTAAAGTAAGAAAAGCAGGGACTATCCCATCACCAAATACACGATTTAGACCTGTGATTTTAAGAATCTGATTAAATCCAATATATTTATTTTGTTTTAAGCACAAGCTTTCTGCATTATGTGGTAGCTGATGTTACATGAATGAAGGTGGGCATACAGATCGTTTCACAAATATACTCTGTTATTAAAGCAAAACAAAACAAAAAAAAACCACCCCAGCAACTCGGTTTTAGATACGTAACAACTAAATATGGTTAAACTCACCTTCTAAATGTGCCAGCCAGGTGTTTGCCCACTTGAAAACTACTCCAATGACTGCAATAGAGTGGCTAATTTGCTGAAGTGCAAGAGTACTAAATCAGTCTCTTCAGTTAAGAGCCCTATTTCCTCAAATTTTAGGTTTTTGTTTACATCACTGAAAAATGACCTTTTACAAATGCTTTTCAGTCAATTATCCCTCTAAGTGTGTATACAGGTGTATATGATGTCTGCCTTATCCAGCACTGCAGGGAATATGAAAGGGATCTGTTTATTTGCCTAATGGGTGGGTTTCCAACTGTGGAGGACTTCAGGTTAGTGTTGTCTATGGATGAGACACTTAATAGTCACAAACATACATATTACTCCCAGTAAAATTTTATATTAAAAAAACTACAGAAAAGCATTAGTTTCACACTCGCGACATTCATCTCTGATGGGTAGATGAAATACATTAACTTCTTTCTCAGATGTGTACTAAAGCACATGCAGAAGGCACGATAACAGTAAAATATCTGGATTATAGAAAAACATAGGAGAAAAAACCCCAAAGAAACCAAACCAGGATCTTTATGAGGTAGTAATATGTAGGGATTTAAAATTAAGTGGGTTCCAGGCACAGCAGTCATCTTCACTGCCTCGAGTTTGCCCCTTAGAATGTGTGTTAATTGCTGCTTCCATCAGACTCATACTTCACACTATTTAAATAGGATCAAAACTGGATTTGAATGTGTTTTAAGCTTTCTTAGTAATTATTATTCCAAAGTAATTTGGTCTTTTAAAGTGGCTGCTTAAAGTTTCTGTCTTTAACATGAAAATGCTACCCAATTACACTGATGGGTAGATCAGCTCCAATTAACTTAATCAGTTTGCTGTTTTCCTCATATTTATCTGATACATCTCGTACTTCTAGGTTATCAACCCCTGTTAAGGATTCATTAGTCACTGGCTAGCAGGGAGTATAGAGGTGCAAGTCTACTGATTATACTTTGGCACAGACATTGCAAAAAACCCCGAGATGGCTAGCAGTGAAGTACCTACAGGTGTTGTTACATTCAATACATGGGGATTTTGTCATCAATATGTTTTGAGAGTCACTTTTTTTTTTTCATCTAAAAATCAATCTATGCCACAGGGAATAGTCCACGAAGGGTTATTTCATCTTCATTTTACAAATGGAAAGGTGGAGACAGACGTGGATAACACATTTACCCAGCATCTCACAAGAAGTGTTATGTTCTCAGATCTGGCCCTTGGATTATCTATTCTTCACCAATATTACAGCTTTAACTGCCCAGTGTCGAGGTAGGTTGTATGACTCAAACTATTCTGTAAGGAGAGTGAGCTGGGCAAGAATCATATCACTGTACTAAATTGTGTAATTTTTGTTTGTTTAATACTTTCAAAATTTATTTGGAAGATAAAGGAAGCCAAAGGGGAAGTTAAGTAATTTAGTCAAATATGGAATAACTAGCTGGGTTGTTTTTTTTTTTTTCATGGATTTGTTTTCAAACGTTCATAAAAGGCTGAATGTGCATTTTAAATTTCACCATGTTTGTATGCCACAACTCTTCCTTTCTGGTGCTGACTTTCTTTTTCTATGGGGCATGACAAGAAAAGGCAGGAGTTGTCAGTGCTTGGAGAATACATCTGGAGAAAAAGGAAAGTATATTCTTTAAAGGAAAAGACGTGGGGTTTTTTTTTTGGTTTTTTTTTTGTTATTTCACTCTCAACCTCCCCAGCTATTTATAGGAGGATATAAATGAAAGATAAGGATAAATTCTTTACGAATTTCACCAGCCTTCCCTTCTCTCACCTAAAGAAAAAGGCAAGAGCACAGAAAAACACCTAGAAACAAGCCTTTTTCTTCCTTTGGCAGCTTGGCAGCGTGGGCTAGTTTTTAATCTCTGCTGGAGCCTTTTAGTAGAATTACCTTATCTCTAATGGCAGCTGTCAGTTGACCTAAACCTACACTCACTGCTTTGTATTTTCTGCTTTCTCATTTGTGCTTCTGTTTTCATTATACATCCCCACAGGGCTCCAAGCATAGAAAATAACATAACAGAACAACGTAACAGAACATAAGAGAATATAGCATGACATAACAGAACATGAGGAAGAATAAAAAAAAGATGGGTAGGAACAGAAAGGGCCATTTAATCTTTGCAGAAGTTGTTAGGTGAAGAGTGTTGTTTGCAAATGGCTAATTAAAGTGGCATGACCAATGTGGCAGGGTTCATCTATGTCATTTCTGTAAACAGCCAATCTCCCCAGTAATCATTAGGTTTTCGATATTATGAAGAGTATGGTACCTGGATTATCAAGTAAATAACACAAACCAGACTAGGACCTCCTTAATATCTGCTTTTTCTTTCCCTTTTCTGTGTCTTGTAGTCTGTGCAGGCTTTTAAAATTGATTTTCTTACAGCTTTCTCTGTAGGCCTTCTTTGTTCAAACTATGATAAGCTTTGCTTCCAGCACCTTTGGAAAAAGAAAATAAAATGTAGTCGTTTGTAGGTTGAAAACTCTCATAGATGTATATACCCTCTATCTCTAACACTATTAATGAGCTGGAGACATAGTACAATAGAATGTATTATATTAGGCAATATCATGTAAATCTCTGAGGATGGTCAGTCAGGTGTATGTGTTGGGTTTGGAGTGTTCTTATGTGTGTTTATAGGCAAACCAATGAGAGTTTTTGGCTGCTATGTTATTACTGGAGTGAACAGATAGACTAGGAACCAGGATAGCTATCGTCACTGAAGGAGAAAGGAAGTTTGCATAGTTCTCTAGCCAGAGAGAGGTTAAATTGAATCAAGGTGATTTTCTAACTCAGTTTCATAGATCCTGTTCCATTTAAATCAGTGCTGAAACTCCCTCTGGGCTAAGTCTTCTGGGATCATAGAACCATAGAATCATAAAATGGTAGGGGTTGGAAGGGACGTGTAGAGATCAAGTAGTCCAGCTCCTCTGCAGAAACAGGTCCACCTAGATCAGGTCTCATAGGAAGGTGTCCAGGTGGGTCTTGAAGACCCTCAAGGAAGGAGCCTTCACACCTTCCCTGGGCAGTCTTGGCCAGGGCTCCCTGACCTGGACAGTGAAATAGTTTCTTCTTATGCTTAGGTGGAACTTTTTGTGTTTCAGCTTCATCCCATTACCCCTTGTCCTGTTGCTAGATACAATAGAAATAAGGGATATCTCACCCTCCTGACATTCACCATTTAGGTATTTGTAAATATCAATGAGATACCCCCCACCTTAGTCTCCTCTTTTCTAGACTAAATGGCCCCAGTTCCTGCAGCCTTTCTTTGTATGTGAGATGTTCCAGTCCCCTAATCATGTTGTTAGCCCTGCACTGGACACTCTCCAGAAGTTCTCTATCCCTCTTGAGCTGAGGAGCCCAGAACTGGACTCAGTACTCCAGATGAGTCCTCACCAGGGCAAAGTAGAGGGGGAGTAGAATCTCCCTTGACCTGCTGCCCACACTCTTCTTGCCACCCCAGGCTGCCATTGGCCTTCTTGGCCATGAGTGCACATTGCTGGCTTATATTTATCTTATTATCAATCAGGACTCCCAGATCTCTCTCTGCAGAGCTGCTCTCCAGTAGGTCAACTCCCAGCCTGTACTAATGCATGGTGTTGTTCCTTCCCAGATGCAGGACTCTGCACTTGTCCTTGTTACTATCCTTACCGATGGTAACCAAAACAAGGACCACAGAAGTATGATCTTATCATACCTGTGACCTGATCTCAATGTCACTGTTGAACCTCATGAGGTTTAGAGGAAGATCACATAAAAAGAAATGGCTTTGAGTTTTACTTGTGAATAAGCAATTCATGGAATTCATGGTATCATGGAATTAAGTAATTGTATGTTGGAATCAATGGAAATAAGTCCTATTGTCTCATTTTTCTGCACAGGTATTTTCTGTGGTTTTCAAAATCTGAAAAAAAAATCTTACACTGAGAAATAGATTTTTAACCATTTTGTATTCAAACTAGAAAATTGTGAGAGAAATCTGTTTTCTGCTAAATTTTTTTACTTAAAAAATATTTTTCCCAAAGGTTGATAGTAGATAAACATTCCATGGGATTTATGAAGTAATTTATCATAAGGAAATAATAGTAAATAATACACACTGAAACACACTGCAGCTCTCTACAAATGCATTTTTCTGCTGAGAATATGGGAATAGCACTTGCATAGTGTCAAAACATAGTGTTTCTTAAACTGAAGATCATAGATCTGTTTCTGACCAAGAGTTGAAGCATCTGTCAGCTTCATGCTGGGATAATTCCTGCAACTCACAGTCCAATTCAGGGGTTTTTTTTTAGGTTTCCAGTAGCACTTTTGACTGTTGTCACTACTAATTCAAGAAAAAGTAAAGCCTGGTACAGCTGATTCTTGTGGTTATATTGTGTTTCTTTAGTGTAGATTCAACTCTGAGCAAATATGTCAATGTCTTGGAGATATAATTAATGCTTTCTGGGAACCAAAAAAAAAAGCTAGTAGATTTTCTATAGAGGAGTAAAAAAGATTATTTGTTGTGGAAGGTTTATGCAATAATAAGGAAAAACATAAGTCTGCAGTAAGGTAGCCCAACCCGAAGGTTACTGGGGTTTATTTTACATTGTTCTCATCTTTCCGGTTTCCATTTACAAGGAAGTGTAATCTATAGGATCATGGAGATAGAATTTACAGTGGGTAGGAGAGAATTTCACTTCATGTGTATCTTTGAGAACAGCTGAACTAGTAACAGATGCAAAATGTTCAGAAATATCCAAGAATTAGTGTAGCTTCCTGCACAGAACTTGTATCCAAGAAATGGGGGGGAGGAGCGGGTGGAAGAAGGAAAAACAAAATATTCCCTTATTTCCTAAGACTTCTCCATTCTTTCATCTAGACATCAGTTGTAATGGCATCATATCACTAGCATATTACAGTTTTAATGATTGATATTTTTTTCATGATTTAAGGAAAGAGGCTGTACATTATGATTTGCGTCACTTTTTGGCATTGTTTCTTCTGATACTAAAGTTTAATAAATGTCATTCTTGCAGTACCTAAGGTTAGCTACCTACAGTCACTTTATGAATTTGGACCAAGTACCTCTTTGGGTGCATAGACAAACATATCAGAAGGAAACACATAAATCAAACTAATTCCCTGTATTTTAGCAGATGCAACCATGCCATCATAACCAACATGATGTAATGCTCAAGTGAGACTGATTCATAAGCAAAGCATATTTGGATGAAACTAAGCAAGTGAGAAATTAATGTGACAAGCAAAGGAAATTTCAGGAAAGCAATAGTTTATTTTGGCTGAGACACAGGCTTGCATTGAATTAATGTCTTAGAAATGTTTCCGAGTACAGATGCTACTCTCTCATATAGCAACATATATGAGTAAGACATCTGTCAGGTTAGAAAATTACTTCCTTCTATCTGGATGCTAGCCTGACCCAAGCTTCCACCCATGGGAACTGTAACAATGCTGGATTTAAGCATGAAGTGCCTGAAGGACCTGCTCTTAGTACAAAATGCCCAGACATGCTGTAACATCTAAAGCTCTAGGATGAAGACTATGACTGAAGAATCATTCAATAAATGGAATCTGTTTTGTTATATGTAGATACACTTTTATTGTGAGAGTACTGTAATGGGATAGACACAGAAGAAAGCATTGGTGAAGCTGCACGTGGAGTGTCATGTTCAGTTTCAGGCCCCTCACTCAAAGGAAGACAGTGAGGTATTGGAGTGTGTCCAGAGATGGACACTATAGATGGGGAAGAGTTTGAAGAACAAGTCTGATGGGAAGTGGCTGAGGGCCCTGGGGGTGTTCAGCTTTGAGAAAAGGAAGCTGAGGGTTAACATGATCATTCTCTACACCTAACTAACAGGAGGTTGTAGAGAGGTGGGTATCTGCCTCCTCTCCCAAGTAATGAATGACAGGACAAGAGGAGATAGCCTCAAGCTGTACCATGCGAGGTTTAAACTGGAGCTGAGGAAGAACTTTTTACCTTAGAGGGTTGTTAGATGCTGGCACAGGCTGCCCAGGCAGGTGCTGAAGTCCCCATCCCTGGACATATTGCAAAGCCATGTAGCTGAGGTGCTGAGGAACATGTGTTAGTGATGGGCTTGGCAATGTGAGGTGAGGGGTTGGACTCGATGATCTTAAAGATCTTCTCTAACCAAAACAGTTCTATGGTTCTATGAAATGTGTTATCTTTTTGGCCTGCTTTCAAAGATGTGAACAGACATACAGGTATAAAGAAACTAAATAAATTAAACATTTATAACAATGTTTGAAAGGAACAGAAATTACATCTATTTCATTACAGAACCTGTTAGCAGATGAATAGTGCTGAAAAATAGTTACTGAAAAAGAATCACTAAGAAGGAACATAAGTTTATCTACATGTAAAACAAACAAAAAAAATAACCATAAGAAATTTCCTTCCCAGCTTAGAATTTCTTTAAAAATGACCTTTCTAAATGATAATTTGGAAACTTTCTGTAGGATGCCATCTGTTGTCTGTAAAATAGCTCAAGTACCTTAGCAGAAATCATAACAATATTTACTCATCTGCCTTTAATAGCTCTTCTTGAAATCCTTGTCCACTCTAGAACATTAAACCATGCTAGTGATTTAAAAAACCAATAACACCTTTAAGCCATACCAGTTCAGTCATAGTTCTTCACTGGAACTGATGGCTCACACATAAATAATACAAAACAGATTTAGAAAAAAAACATTCTAAGAAGTGACTATACTAAACCATTGCAGATCATCCTTTTGATAACTTCATGAACTTGATTTTTATTATAAATACTTATTGAGCATTTACAAACATTAAATATATTATTTTAACAGACTGATGCAAATGCGGTTCAATTAGAGGTTTTTTAATCTGCAAATTATTTTCTAATTATAAATCAAATGTGTTTCCAGAATGCTTTTTCCTGTAGGAATTTTATTTTCCTTTGCAGAATTTTAGGTTGTGCTATATTTTTTTCAGGAAACTTCAAAACTCTGTCTGTAATTAGTTAATATTTCTTAAAAAGCTTTAAGACATAAAGAGCTATATAAATGCTAAGTGTTACTATTTCTTTTGGCAGAGGTATATCTGATTTTCTGTTATAATGAGGAAGGCCATAGCTCATCATCTTGGCTGATTATAGAAGTTACAAGAACAGATTGCCCATAACCAATGTATACCCTTCTTTCCCATTTTGAAAATTATATTGCTCACAGCTTGACTCCTTAGAGGGTAGAATTATAATGGTTTTTAGTGTGTCTGAAAGAGAATATCAACTAAGTCTGGTTGCTTGGAAGAATTCTGCTGAAGTTTTTTGTCAAGTCAGACAAAGGATCTTCGAAAAATCAAACCCAAAACACTTTGTAAACTCTTGCACATCCCTGAAAATGTAAATGTCAGGAAAAGATTTTTTCAGGGTTCTGTTTGTTTACTGTTTGGATCTTTTTTGTTTGTTTGTTTGTTTGTTTTTAAAATATATTTACTATTAATCCCTATAAGGTACAGTAAGAGATGGAAGTACATTTCCTATTTGAGCTTGTCTGCATCTGCTGTGTGCATTAATAAGGTATTAGTTTCCATGATGTTCTCCCAGTATCATTCTCAAGCATAATATAAACCAATTTATTTCATTCATGTTCTCACATATAAAATATTATCTTACACAGATAATGATGAACGAAATATCAGGGAGACAGGGAGAGATGAGAATATCTCAGCTGTTTGAGAGATTCCAAAGTGGATTTGGAAAGATTTTACTGAAAATTGCTACTTTTTCTCCAGTTTATTTCCTCTCAACTTTGTTAAATATCCTGATCGAAACTATTTCCACTCCAGCTACTGTGAGACTGGAGGTTCATTACGCATGACACCTGCTTCCTTTTAGCTGTTATTAACTGGACATGATCATATTAGCACAACTTGTTGAAAACAAATTGCAAATATGAATTGAAGGAACTGTGAGCAGGTGAGGAAGAATGTGTTTAATGATTATGAGACCAACTTGAACTTCTGAAAACCTATATCAAAATCAGAAGTAAAATCTATCACTCCTTCAGAATAGTTCTGTTTTCAGAGATGATGTTGTGTGGTATGATTTTTACATACTCCAACACTATAATAAAACCTGATTTTTACTTTGGCCATATCTGGATGCCAAAGAAACAAAGCACTGAAAACCCCTCAGCACTCAGTATAGCGAAACAAAATATATCAAATGAAAATAGAGTACTCAGAGTACAGAAAAGTTCGTAAAACCCTAATGTTAGTTTTCTTCTAAAAAGTGGGGTTTTTTTTTAATGTTCATAATTTTTGTAATTGGGTTGGTTTTTTTTTTTTTTGTTATAGACTTTCATTACCAGCTGTGAACTGACTCTTAAATAAGCTTCCTTGAGCTATTAGTCATTGCTGCCTCATTAGTATTGTAAATACTACTTTGTAGCGTCTGCCATCCTATCTTGGCATTTGAGGTTTCAGCCAAGTAGTTTTTTATTTTTTTATTTATATTTCCAAAAACTGCAGAGAACAAATGTTCACCAGCTGCAATTCTATCTTCAAAATTTGCTGAAAATAGAGGCCACCATAATGTAAGAGATTATAGAGCCAAAAGTTGTTATAATGTTTCTTCGGTCCTGCAGATGACTACTTGTGGATTCCTCATACCTTCCCCTAGAGTGAGTGGTACAAACTAATAAAAATATGTACAAAATTTTTAGCAGGATGGACATTAACACGATCTTTTCAAAATTTACATATATTGCTCATATTTCAACAGAACTATTCTTTTTGTTTGGTTGGTTTTTTTTCCCCCCTCGTGATTCAAGGTGACATATGAGGTCCTGAATTTCAGAAAGCTGAAAACAAACAGACCGAAACAGGTCCACCTAGATCAGGTCACATAGGAAGGTGTCAGGTGAGTCTTGCAGACCTCCAAGTAAGGAGCCTTCCCACTTTCCCTGGGCAGCCTGGGCCAGGGCTCCCTCACCCTTCCAGTAAAACAGCTTTTTCTTATGTTTAAATGGAACTTCTGCTTTTGAGCTTTTTAGAAAGCTATTAAGAAGTACTGCATGTTTACTTCACAGCTGAAACCAGTTTCTTAAATGGAAGATTAGATTTTCATATGACTCCAAGACCTAGCCTGTTTAGTGCTATCATCTCTGTACTTGCAAAAAAACTGCAAGAAATGGCGACACTGTCCAAGACTTCATAATCCTCTGCATCTGGAAAATCCCCATCACTGTCAGCAGGACCAAACCACAGAGTGCCTGAGGCAAATTAAGCCAATAATGTCAATTAGTTAAGAGACCCTTTCTCTCACTTTTGGTAGAATTGCAGTTATTTTTTTATTCTTATTATTATGACACTGTGTCATTATTGATATAAAAAGAACAAGGAACATGTGCAAAAGTAAACCACATGCTGTCTCAACTAGCCAAGAAAATATAGACCAGATGGGAAGTGATGAGACAAACCATTGCAACGGATCAGCTGGTCATGGAACAAAATGCAGGAGCTGCCTCAGGGCTTACTTGCTAAATCCATAGTACTGACAGCACCAAGGAATAAGGTGTCCACCCGTGAAACTTTAAAAAGCTGCCTATTGGTTCTTTGTAAAGCACAGTCCAGGATTCAGGAACGGTTAGAAGTAATGCAATGAATAATTTCTGAAACAGTAACAGTTCAAGCACCATTCAGACAAGACCTTACAAAGATTTATGTGAGAAAATAAATGTTTTGAAGGCATAAAGAAACCATTATCCCAGATTGCGTTAGTGGCTGGAAGGTCTGAGATACTGCTGTGCCCTTTTTCAGAGCTTTGCAGTATCTAGTTTTTTACTGACATTGGGACTGTTGGTTTCCGAGGGTTATCCTGAACAGTAGTGGTAAAGTCTAGGGAAGAAGTTGAGAGGTGCTATGCACAGATGGAAGCATGAGATCATGCAGAGCAACTCTTTCACTCAGAGTTTGTGACTTATTTTTAGCTACCTTGGAGGGCCATGTAGGCTTTACTTTTCCTTAGTTCTTGCAAACAAAAATAGAACTGATCTGTTTTAGAATCCTTAGTGGGGAAGCCAAATACTTAAGCAGATATAAGTCTAATTGGCTCAAAATCACAACTTTTTCTCCTTTCCAGATCTTATCTGATGTAGAATAAACATTAAATCCACAATTTTATAGGTTCTACCAATAATTATAATATAAAACACACTTTTGTGCTAATTTGGAAGAGTGTAGAAATGTTATTTATTTCTGTAATGTTTATAATGACTAATTACAAGCCACCCACCACCCCTCAGAAAAATAAAACCAACTGTTAAAATAGGCAACAGAAATTTACACAAATGCAAATTTCGAATACTTAAGTGATATCCAAAGTGTTACAAGATTCCAATATGTAAGAACAGTGACTAATAAAGCAGTAAATGTAGCGTATCATTGAAAGCTGATGTACATATTATTGGTGATACTCATAGATGTGTTCCCTAAACTCCCCTGCTGAGCAATTCCCACTCTTCAGATGCGTCAGCATCTTCAAAGGACTTAAAAACATAATTTCTTTACTTTTATTGCAGCATATTTATGAACAAATAACCACATTTATTTCCCAGTAGGAATCGTTCTGGTAAAAGGCTCTTCCTGATCAGTGCAACCAGAATGAAAAATAATTTAAATATTGTCTTTTAATCCAGTCATTTTTTTGTGGAAATTGAGGCATGAAAATAATCTGATGAATGTCTTCTAAGAAATATGTGGTACAGAATGGAACAAACATACTGAGAATATAGGTCTGATCCCTACTAACCCAAGTAAGCATCAATATACATTTGAGCCTCTAAAAAAAGACCTTAGCCACAAATCCTCTCTTTCCAACAACATTGGAGGTTTTTTGCTTCAGTTTGCCTTGCAAAAATTGTGATTTTTTTCATCTCCTAGCATACTGTTACTTTCATAAGTTCCATTAATCTCATAATTTAATTTTTAAAAGTTTCTCTTACAAAATGAAACACAGAAAATTATACACAGATAAGCCATAAAGCAAAGACTATTTTATTCATTATGTTCAGTAAAATACAGCTAAGCAAAATTTGGGAGGCAATTAATAAGGGGAGGAGTTTAAAGAGTCTGCTATGATGAAGTAGTAGCATGCTTAGGGATGTATTATACCAATGTAAATGTTTCCCTATGAGCTGGGGATAAAGTCCTGATTCAATCGCTGTCTGTGAGTTAGCTTTCATTTATTTCTATGTATAGAATTTCATTCATGTTTTCTTTGCTTTGTATCTTACCATGTAAAGGTATTATGCTGAGTACTATGCTGTTATTGAAAAAGTTCTGAGGGAAAACCATTTTTTTTTTACCCCTTCCTACTACCATAGAAAATTTGGAAATTTCATTTTTCAATATTCTGTATAGTTAAAGAAAATGAAGTGGCGCTTAATATTTTTAATAGGAATTATAAAAGTTTGGATAAAAAGGAAATACAAGGAAAAAGTTATTAAAAATACAGGAAAAAAAAAATCTATTCCTGAGCAATTCTTAGATATAATTGTTTGATGCTATCATATTAGATACTTCAGTCAAATTTGTATGGAAAATTGCCAGTCATGTTTTTCCTAGTAAAAAATCTTTAATATCTCCATTAAGCAGGAAATGGGTTTGCAGTGACACTAACCTAGATGATGACCTCCAGTAGAAGACATCTGAACAATCTGCAGATTCTTGCATCTGAGCTGGTCACTTAGGTTGCCTCTAAATTTCAAAATTTCTAAATCATCCCAAACAGATGACAGGTCAGAGAAATCATACTCTGAAAGTGGCTCCTTATTTCCACTGACTAGGAGGCAGAGAGAATGGGTAATCTTAACTTCAGGTATTCATTTCCTAAACCTGTAAACTGAGATAACGGAATTCCAGCCCTGATAAACAGAAGCAGTTAACCATGTATATACCATATTAGTTAATTTGGTGGCCAGACATCTCTTGCTTGTGCTGGAGACTGTGTATCACTTCACAACAACCAAAACAGGTTCTCAGCCATTAGAAAAGACAAATATATGGGTTTCTAGTTGTTTCAACTGTTTCCCAATAATATATGCCATGGTGTACGTGTGCACATTATTACTCAATATTTTTTGCACTATTCAAGAGACTGGATTTGTTGTTCTGTTTTTTTTTTTTTTCAATGGGGAAGGATTACATGCAAATCAGATTGGCTTCAAGTCTGTATATAAGGAAGAAAACGAAGATGAGACTCCCTTGTAACTACTCCTTTGTGAATAATCTCAGTGTCTTTGATGGAATTGCAAGCACTCGTTGTATTGCAGGACTGGAATATTCATATGAAAGGCAAGCAACAGAATAAGAATCACTGATATTACAGGTAAAACGGATATTAAAGAGAGAGAAAATCCCGTGTAAATCAGAAAAGAGCACATAATTCAAGGGAAAGCAGGAATTTTTCAACAATGGAGAAGGAGCTGGAAGGGGAGAGGCTTTTCCACTGCGCCCTATCTGTGCTCATGATGGGAAAACATAGAAGAATATAGCCCGTGTATTGATGTGAATACCAAGTGAAGTATAGGAAAGATAAAAAAAAAATATTTTTATTTAAACTAATTTACAAGTGGTCTGGAATGTCTGAGTGACCCATGACAGGTAGTGCATCTACATCTCTGGGAGCACTTGGAGGTAGAGCATCACTCTATTGATTCAACTTACTAGCTGACAGCACCTAATGACAATGTGATTGTGGCCACTCAAAAATAAACAGGCTTCATCTAATCAGGGAATCACTGATTACTTAGTCAGAAGGAATTCAGTTTTTATGTATGTCTTTTCCCTGGCTCCTTTCTGCTTCTAGTTACAGTAAAATAGACTTTTAACCCTTGGGCGTGTATTTGCTCAATAGACAAACACCTCAAGAAGAATCCTAAACTGAAAATCAAACTTTATCCCTTTCTTGCAGTATAGCTTGCTTTCTTAAAACTACTACTCAGCTATACCTTTTTGGAAGATGGCGACATGCACGTATCACTCACACAGGGTTTTAAGTGTAGCTGATCAGGCCACGCTTAGTAGGCTTCTTCTGGTTCTCATCCTGATTGCAATTTATAGACCTAAATGCTTTTTAGATATGCGCTGAATCTCTCTGCATTTTCTTTTTTTTCCACCTTTTCCTTTATCTTCACATTAAATATATTTCACTCGCATCCTCAATCTGCCATTCAGAATATGTCAACTCGAGGAATACTAGACTACAGTAGTAACTGACAGTGTTTTTAAAAATCAGTCTAGACTGTATGCAGCAGGTCTCAGAGAAAACTACTCGCCTATGATATATGGCATTTCAACATATTATTCTAAATTACTTCCATCAAGCAGCAAAATGGCATTCAGTTCACGAGCAGGTGAACAAGCTGAAGAATTTCCTTTGACAACATGCTCCTTGTGAGATCAGACTTGTAAAACATCACATCACATTTAATGTCTAATGCATCAACTTATTCCCTCGCTATTTTTTTTCTGTTCTACAGTTTTAATGTTGAGAGGATATTTTTCCCAAGTTGACATAAATATTAGAAATACAAAAGAAAATGTGACTTTTTCTTTCTACAAGAAACGTCTCTAAAAGACAGTGCAGCAGTTAGAAACAATCAGACTGCAGAAATTTAGAAGATAAGGAAATGACAGATTCATTAAACAGCTGTTTGCATCTGTCTTTAAAGCAAAAGCAGATTTTAGACAGCTGCATAACACAGAAATATGTCCTAATAGTTCAGAAAGTAGGAGTTGCATGCAATACAGCAATAACAGGAATTTCTGTAAATTCTTAAATGAGACTACTCTTGGTAAAGTGACATAGAAAGAGCAACATACAGGATTCAGGATTTTTTTTTTCCCTTTGATTGCTCAATTGCCTTCCAGTCTGGTAAAGTGTAATCTGTAAAATAAAGCAAGTTGCTGCTTTGATTTTCTTGTCTGTAAGAAGGGAGGTGCATGGGTATGGTTGAGCTGGGCTGTGTTCAGATGACGACTGCCTTCACTTCTTACTGTTAATAGTATTTTTTGCTGTATGATGTGTGTCAATGCATAGGAGACTGGCAGTGATGAATATCCTCTCTGAGGAAAAGGGGCTGAACAAAAAATGGCTTTTTCATCTATCTTTCTTAGCTTAATAATATATTTAATATAGTACTATATATATTATATATATTTTATTCAGTATACTATATAATATAGATATAAATATTTCACATGACCATAAGAGGACGAGTTTCCCACTGCAGAGCCCTTCAGCACTGCCACCTTCCCAAGAGGGCCATGAATTTGACTCACATCTTTGTTTCCAGTGAAGCAGCTGGGAGTCCTCCTACCTCACCACCTACACCCCAGTTCAGTGCTTATTGTTTAGACTGTGACAGTTTCTTTTTTGCACTTTTGTTTACTATTGTCAAACTTTGATCTAGGCTTAGAAACAGATGCCAACGTTAATTTTTTAAAATAAAGACTAAATGCCTGTTTAAGTTTCTTAAATACATATTGCTGAACCTTTTATATTGGTGTTTAACCCAGCCTGAGAGGATTCACCTTATTTATTCCCGCTTATTTCAGGATGCTGAACCAAAAATTACTCTGGTATTATGCTCTTCTGATTCTCTGTTGGCTCTGTAAAGTCATTCTGATCTAAATACTCCAAACTCACAGTCCTGATTATTATATAAGAGTTACACTAAATTGCAGTTCTGATACCTTGTTTTGTTTGCAGTTAGGATTCTTGGTAAATTAACCTGTGTTTAAAAAAAAATTGGTAAAGAAAAAAGTGTTCATGGCTCATCCTTCTGTTTTTCCCAGTTGTTAATATGACCATGCTCTGCTTTGGATTTTCACTATGAACTGCCTGCCAGTTTACAAGTAAGTGATGTCCAGGTGGCCACTTTTGTTCTGCCTCAACCAGAATGAGCAGAGCAGTAATTTGCCAGTTAAATGTTGTCAGGAGCAAGTAGTATAAGAAAGTGTCTCTTCCTTCCCATCCTTTGACTAAGATATCATAGAATCATACAATGGTAGGGGTTGGAAGGGACTTTTACAGATCGTCTAGTCCACACTCCCTACTAAAGCAGGTCCACCTAAATCATGTCACTCAGAAAAGCATCAAGACCTCCAAGGAAGGAGCCTCCACAACCTCACTTGGCAGCCTGTGCCAGTGCTCAGTCATGCTCACAGTAAAATATGTTAATTTTGTCCACAGGCTGAGCAAAATGAGACAGAAGTTACACTCAAAATGCTACTGATTATCTAGGTGATCCCTTTTGTATTCTTTGTTTGATCTTATTTGTGTTATTCATCTTAGCTCCCTGGAAAACAATCATTTTTTATAGGAACACATTAACTGCAACTGTAAAGTGAAAAATCCAGAGACAGTTTAGTGGTTTTGAGCAACATTTTTAAATACCAATCTAAATCTTCCATGCTGTAAGCAGTCTAAGGAAAGTTTATAACTGATATTCTTTGCATTTGATATTTTACCCCAAGCCTCTGCTGGTTTCTTCTCTGTCGGTGAAAGCCTTAATGTTCACAGAAATTTATGCTAGAGGGTTCCCTTCATTCCCCAGCTGTATGACCCTCTCTCTAATTTTCCATTCTAAATTTGTCAAGTATATTTTCCTATATTTTACTTCAATGTCTGAATGTCTTCAGTCACTGTCCATGCAAGAGCTAAAGCTAAAGAGCAGCATCTATCTTGCATAAGCAAATGCACTATCTCAAGCTTTTCTGTCACAGTATCACAGTAAAATTTGCTCCTAGACAGATATTTATGGTGGTGGGAAATTTTCCAGTTCCCACTTTGGCTTTCAGGTCAAAAACACATTATCTGCTTAAACAAAAATCATAAATGCTATATCTTCTTATTAATGTTTACAAATACCAAAAGGGCATGTGTTGGGAAGATGGAGCCAGGCTGTTCTCAGTGATGACCAGTGATAGGACAAGGGGCAATGGGTACAAGCTGGAACAGAAGAGGTTCCAAAGAAACATGAAGAAAATCTTCTCTGTTCAGGTGAGGGAGCACTGGAAGGGGTTGTGGAGTCTCCTTCTCTGGAGACATTCCAAACCCACCTGGATGAGTTCCTATGTGCCCTACTCTAGGTGGTCCTGCTCTGGCAGGGGAGTTGGACTGCATGATCTTTTGAGGTCCCTTCCAGCCCTTAAGATTCTGTTGCCATGGACACAATAAAAAAAAAAAATAACAGTTGATGTGCAGGTTAGGATTTCGACAAAGGAAACTCAATTTTTTTTTCTAGAAATATAGAAATCCAAGGAAAGTTAAATGAAAAAATGAATCTTTTATGATTTAACACATTATGTTTAAGTCTAAACTATTTGTTTTTTTTTTTTTAATATCTTACTCTAAAATATCCATAACATTGCATATATATATTATCTTCAGTGCAAATACTTCTAGAGAACTAAACTAGGTAAGATTTTCCCTTTAAAGATTCCCAATAATTCATATCTTCCATTCTAGACATAATATTAGATTGATTCAAAGCTAGCTTTTTCTTTTCTCAAAGAATCAATAGGTAACAAGCTGTTATGTACCAAATTCCTCAGGGCAAACTGAAATGTATTACAATGTTACTGAGTGAATTGAAATAATAACTGGCCTAATATATATAATCACTATAGCAGTTACTGTCTAACCAGTATTTCAGGCATGGATAGCTACATTGTGGATCATAATTTTCTTTCCTCACTCAATATGCCAATTGTACTGATGATCAGATTTGCTCAAGTCTTAATTTAGCACTTGTTACTTCTACTAGGTTAAATGCTGGCCTGTCCTATTACAGTTATTACAGCAAGTCATAGTCTTACTTGGGCAGAAACCGAGACCCTGTAATTACCATTCTTTATTTTTGGTGTTAGAAAAGCATTCTTGCAATGCAAAACCTTTCTAATAATTTGACATCTCTTCTAATTCCACAGCCTCTTTTAGCTTGAGAGAACAAGATTATCCCACTGATTAAACATCAGTGCATTTATGTCATTTTAATTGCAGCATGACACCATTGGTCTGGGATTTAGCTCTGGATTGTAGACACCTAAGAACAGGTATTGAACTAGACACCACATTCACTTTTCTAGCTAATTGGGAGCTAGTCAATGCAGTCAGTGGAGCCTAGCTGAAGGCATCTATATTAGAATGAGGTGAGCAATTCTCCAAGCTCCTTTAATTGTGTTGGTTACCACATAGTAGAATGAGAAATTAGGGATCTACTTCCCCTGAGACATGCAAATTTAGATGTCTACAGTCTGGAGTTGACTCTAGGTTTAATAAATTGACTGTGCCACCTCTTGATAAGACAAATATCCAAGCTGTTTCTTAGCTTGCTATGAAAGTATCTCTTAATCATACTATAATCCATAAAACACATTCATAATGCTGTATTTTGGATTGGGACATCTCTTTTTTTTCTATAGTAGCTAGCAACAGGACAAGGGGTAATGGAAAGAAGCTAGAACCCAAAAAAGTCCACCTAAACATAAGAAAAAACTATTTCACTGTGAGGTGAGGGAGCCCTGGCTCAGGCTGCCCACGAAGGATGTGGAGGCTCCTTCCTTGGAAGTCTTCAAGACCTGCCTGGACATGTTCTTGTGTGATCTAATCTAGGTGGACCTGCTTCTGCAGAGGGGTTGGACTAGAAGATCTCTAAAGGTCCCTTCCAACTAATACCATTATTTGATTCTATGATTTTATTTAAAATCTCCTACCTCCTACCTTGTTAATGCTGCCCTTGTTATTTCAGCTAGCAAGGATTCCAATCAACCTCACTTCTCAGAGCACAATGTCTTCCTTTTCATACCACTACAGGCATTAACATACCCTTGTATGATCAACAACACCCAGGTATTACTTGGTTTGACATACAGTACTCAACCTAAGTCCAGGAGTAATAGCCTACATGTCCTAGACAAATTACAGGCAGATGTTTTATGTTATACTTACAGAGAGAAGGCCTCCAATTTTAACTGATTATATGAAGAAAAATATGTCTGGAGGACTATGAATACCAAAGTTTCCTGAGGATCGGTCACAATTCATCGTTTTCATAATGACTCTGGCATGCATCATAAGCATAGCAGTCTGAAGACTGAAATTCAGCTGCATGTGTCCCTTTTCCTTCAGAGACTCCCCACAGATATCATTAAAGTTATACAGAACAGGAAAGACACGAGAGTGAGTCAGATCTAAGATGTGGATTCATGAAGGAGTTGAATGGATTTGCTCTGAACCTGTGTGACTGTTGTTATGTCCAACTCCAACCTTCTGCTTCACAGCTCAGTCTGTACAAATTGGTTGCTGAAGGGTACTATCCTCAGAAGGGAGGCTGAGCCTTGGAGGCAGAAATTCACAGGAAGCATTTGAATGTCAAACAAATTCAGTTAAGGCTTTAACATAGGCTTTAGGAAGGGAAATCTCACTTTAGCACAAGTACAATCCAAATCTTTCTACCTGCTTGGGGTTATATTGATCAAAAACCACGGTTGTCAGTATCACAAGTTTAGTGGTAGAGAAAAGTGAGTGCTGTGAAAGGCCAGCCTGAAGGCATTTTCCAGTCACAGAATGCAAAGCATGGACATAGAGAGTGTTTCTGGTGTAATGGATCTCCTCTCTTTTAATTTCTTCTCTGTTTTCTCTGTCACCTATCTGTAGCTTTTCTAGGTATATATCTTCTGATGTCCTACAGATCCTGAGTTGATCTGCAAGCCAAATTTCTCTTTTTCTAATCCCATCTATCACAACTTCTATCCTGATTGCCCACCCCTTGAGCTTTTGATTGATGTGTGCCTCACCCTTTTCATCTTTTCCCTTTGTTTCCACCACTTTTCAAACTGTTGAGCTCTCATTTTTGTTAATATTGGGTTAGGCTGTATATAAATGACACATTTTGTGTTACTGAGTCAACCTTCTTTCCAATTCCTTGTCTGTTAATGCTCTGATGGGATCATTTGGGGTTCTACCAAGTTGGTAAATGCAACATGGGAGATACAAATGCCATTTTCCCTTTTGGTTTCTTAGTGGGGTCACCATGGTTTGCTTGTTGGAAAGAATCATTCTCGAAGGCTGTCTCTGAACCTCCATTCAGAAAGCCAGGGAACAAGCCTGGACCTTCAGTATAGTCACTGCAGAACAGTTAGCTTTCTCCCTAAGCATTTTGATCTGCTTCAATTAATTCTAGATAAGAAAAAGTCTTCTCTGGACAGAACTACTCCTGAGCAATGTGGACACCAGCCAGCCAGAACTGTTTGTTTCCGAGGCTCTTACTATTTAGCAATACAATCAGTGATCCAGAAATTCTCGTTCAGCCAGTGTTTTGTTTAGCAGTATCACTGCTGTGTTGTCATTGCCTGAACTCAGAACCCGTGAGTTTAGGGTCAGATATAGCTCATTATTCTAAACCAAATAATACATAGTATTTCCACAAAATACGAAGAAAAGCTCTTTCTTCTTAATATAAGAGGACACTGTGCCAGTTTCTTCTCATAAATGGCACATAAAAATAACATAAATAAATTTCTAAACATGGAGAAAGTAGCCTGAGTGTTCTAAAAAAATTATAATGTGGGTTACATCCAGAAAGAACACTTGTGTATTTTACAAAGCAATACAGAAATGTACAGAAGGTGGGATGTTAGGAGAGATAATCAGTCCAGAACAACAGTGTTGTTTGTGCATCTTCCTGACTGGTAGCACCCTAAAGTTGAGAAATTATGGTGTTAAAATGGCAACATTTTATTCAGGTAGAAAGATTTACCATGATGAAACTTGGCCTAGCATTTTTGTCTGCTATGAATTTTGACCTTCTTTTGGTACATTAAGTTTATTCCATACTCCTAACTGGGCTGGCTCCTGTCCTATGTATCTGTGCACATGTATATGAGAGAGGAAAAGAGAGACAAAAGAAAAGTTAATAGTTATTCTTTTAATAACTTTTAAATTTCTGAGTAACATATAGGAAATTTCATCTTGAAAGACTATAAGACCCAGAGAAAACAAAAACGCTGAAAAAATTAAATTAAGATTTTGCTATTTCTTGTAGGCAGGGAGAAAAACTATGTCCAGACTGTGTATGTATAACCAAATTTTGTAATTCGTTCTTTAATTTTTACTTCATCCAAAGCAGCACATCATTTCAATAAAATACTGGATAACTAAGTATCAAGAAAAGATTCTAAGGTTTGACCACATAGGTAACAAAATATCTTGGATTTTTGATTTATTTTTAATGCTTTTTATGTTAATCTTTCTTCCTCCTTTCCCTTATGATAGTCTAGGCCAAGAATAATTCTACAGAAATCAGCAGAGTTAGAAACCATGTAGAACCAAAAACAACACTGGGAACACAAAATACAGTTGAAGTTTAGGCATGTTTATGTCTCAACTTTCCACTTTTCATATCATAATAGAGAAATCTGGGCTCCAAAGCTTTGAGCCAGAGTTTTATTTCCACTATGTTTCAGATGGGAAATGATATCTGCACTGGACATATTGTCCAAACCCATGATTAGTTTTTAAAAAGCATTGCAGAAAGAAAACAGATGTTAACTATTTTGAGGGGAAAAGTGTTTGGCAGAAAACAGAAACTGGAAAATCAATGTCTTAGCATAAAGTGCCTTTAATTGGAAATGAAAGTACTACAGTGAGAGAGGAAAGCTATCTTAAAATGTAAGACATAGCTTGAGAGCAACATTCAGTCTGTACTTCCACAGGGAGATGAGAACTGGTAATCTGCAAACCCACATAAGCAAGGACTGTCTGTATTCCAGGGATGTTCTGCATATCCCACACGTAGCTAATAACATGCTGAAATGTCAGCCTTGTATTTCATCTATCTCACAGTTACCTGCATTTGCCTTTGGACTGTCGAAGACAACATAGAATTACCATAGAAATACCACACTTATCTTGCAAGCTATTTGTCATACAGATTTCCCTTTAGGGAAAAAGCTGTGTTAGTGATTATATGTTCCCTTGAAGGAGACATCATTTCCCTCCTGAATCCAGTAATCGCAGTTTAATGAAGTTAGAACAGTCATTCTCAGCTAAGATGCCTCACATGCCAGATTTTATCTCCTGCTCTCTGCAGAGAGAAATTTAACACCAGCCATTCTCTACGCAGCACTTTGTGTAAAGGGTTCCCTTCCTCCCCCACCTCCACTTCTGCATCTTCCTCCTTACTCTTTCTTCAGTGATGAGAGATGCGGTGATTGATGTGATGGGATGAACCGGGGGTACTGTAAATCAGGAGGAAAGCACAGGGAGCTGGAGCTGCACACAAGGTGCAAAGTAGTCAGGCAAAGCTTTATTTTTGCTGCATCATCACAGAGACAAATGACACTGTAAATGAAATGGGGAGCCATAAAGAAAATGAATGTAGTTTTAGTGTGTGGGGTTGTTGGTTTGGTTTTGATTTTTTTTTTTTCTTTGTTTTTTTTTTTGTGCAGACTAATCAAGGTCCAATATTATTTGGGAAGGTGGCAAGGTGCTTCATTAAAGCAGCATTAGGTCCATTAGTAATGAAGGTGTGTTTAAAGCTAAGGACAGCCTGAAGCTGGTCTGCCTTTTCCTCCTAAGAAATGAAGCAGATTTTGGAAAAAATCCTTTCCCTTAAGCTGACAAACTATTACTGCATGGCAATAATCTTTGCTGTGTTTTTCCTTTGTTCCCTTTTAATTAGGCAGGAAAATGGTGTGCTAAACATAGCACATTTGACTTGTGCACGCCCTATTTCTAAAGATACAAAGTCATAAAGCTAATTTATTTGGGTATGCTATGGCTTCATGATCTATCTATATCTGATAGAATCATAGAATCACAGAATGGCAGAGATTCTAAAGGACCTCTAAAGTTTATCTAGTCCAACCTCCCCCTAGTCCTGTTGCAACCTGGTCACCTGTGCTTTCCTAACCAGAGAGATCTTTGAAAAAGTGAAGACCTGGAAGTGTCCTAAGCAAGGTTAAACAAATGGCATGGTGATAGAAAGAGCACATAGAAAGTAGATAAGCTGCAACTTCTGCCATTACTGTCTTTGCCTACAGGTTGTTTTCACATTTCTATCAAGTTATTTCCTTCTTGCTGTCTTTTGGGGAAAAAAAATGGTATCAGATTCTGCTGCTCCCCTCATGCTTGTCACCAGCCTGGTTACAGTGACATCATTCCAGTAATCTGGAAACACATAGTGAACTGCATCAGGGAGCTGGTGTGGCTGTAAAGTAAATGATGCTGAGAGCAGCACCCATAGCTGCACAGCCCAGGCTAGTTTGATTGCATCTTCCTGGTGATTTGATCTGCATATTTTTCTCCCAAGTACATGCTTATCAATCTCCTTCATCAGCATTTTACAAATAAATCTCTCCTTAGTTCTCTCAGCCGGAACAGGATGGGGACAGTGCTTGTACATGTTTCACTGTAATTTGCGTTCTCTAAAATGTAGTATTTTGACTTAAATTGTGACTGCTTTACACAGTCTCCTTTTAGAAATGCTCCTCATCTTTTGATGTGTGTTGAGGCAACTGATTATGGATAAAGATTAGGTTTATAAGGAAACTAGTGTTGAATTATTACTACAGCAAAACCCCTATTTTCTCTGACACCTGTTGTGGTCCCTGTGCATTTTTGCCTTTTTCACTGCAGTTTTAAGTGAGCTAAGGCTTTATAGATGTTTTTACAATCATTCTCTAATGTTTTTCTTTGCCAATTGGCTAAAGCAAGTTCTGTTTTACATGCTTTTTTCAGTCTGCATCTTTTTTGGTTTTGATTTTCCTATACTTACACATTTTAAATAGAAAGCTTCAGAAATATTCCAGCTTTTTCTTGACACAGTTAAAAAATCATCTTGGTTCCTTGGTCTTCACCTACATTATCCCACATCCCATTTTAACATCATTTTGTAATGTGGAACTCAGATATGACACCCAGACAGTAATGCATTCACAGGCATTTTACATGCAGACATTTGTACTGTTTGTGTGGACAGGTTTTGGTAGTGTGGCTTCTTTAAAAAATAGCTCCTAGAAGCTTCCCCTGTAGCTGACAGGGCCAGTGCCAGTTCGCTATAAGATGGACCCACTGCTGACCAAGGCCGATCCAATTAGTGATGGAGGTAATGCTTCTGTAATTAACTTTTTTGTGTAGGGGAAGAAGATGCTGTGCAGATATAAAAACTGCAACAGAAGTAGGGAATGAGAATGTGAAGAATGAGGATCCCTTCAGACACCCAGGTCAATGCAGAAGGAGAGGAGGAGGTGCTCCAGGCCCAGGGCAGAGGTTCCTCTGCAGCCTGTGGTGCAGCCCATGGCGAGGCCCTGTCCCTGCAGCCATGGAGGCCACAGGGGAGCAGAGACCCACCTGCAGCCCGGGGGGGACCCCACAGCAGAGCAAGAGGATGGACTTTGAAGGACTCTGTGAACTTGTGGGAAGCTTACCCTGGAGCAGCTCCTGGCAGGACCTGTGGTCCTATGGAAAGAGGAGCCCACACTGGAGCAGATTTTCTGTCAGGACTTGTGACCCTCCATGGGGGACCCACAATGGAGCAGTTTGCTTCTGAAAGACCATTTCCCCTGTGAACAAGACCCACACTGAGGTGGATTCCTGATGCCTTAACCACAGAAGGTTGGCTGCCTCCACTTGGGTTGGAGACATCAAGCAGGGATCTGCTTCAGGCTGTTCAACAGGAAATCCTGTCGACTTTGATGTTTTTCTCTGAAATAAGCACTGTGAGGTTAGGGCTGAGGGCAAGGGCGATGCACAGAGGGATAAGTACATAGGAAAGGGCAAAGGTTTCAGTTTCACTGTTCTGGAGTGCTTAGATTTTTTTCACTTCAAAATATGTTGGTAGTTATTTTACCTTTCCAGTTTTACTTTGTACTTTAAGATATACAATGAAAACAGGTTGAAATTTGAGTGCAGAATCTTATCTTTTAATTTTTTTCTTTACAAAAACCCACCATTACTTTTCACTTGATATCTGATTTTTATTGTCATTGTTCCTACACTGGAATTCAAGAAGGTTTTGAAACATTTAGTCTTCTTAAAATAAAACCTCAAATTGCAGAGTTTTTGCTTTGCTTTTCCCCTTTAAACTCACATCAAATGGGAATCTGATTCTTCCTCTTCACATCCTAACAGTGTGCGATCCTTTGTAGCAGAGTTGCATACTGATTACAGCATTTTCTGGACCTGACTGCATGGTCTCTGTCCCTTTGTCAAGATTTCATAGTTAATTTAGATGAAGCTCTTAGTTATCAATGGAACATTTTTAATTACCTTAGCATATGAATTATTCTCACTGTATACAATGGGTTTCAAATGGGGGGGAAACAAAATCATAAGCTAAATACCTCAATCCACTTAGAGCTGTGCTTTTGTTATTTAATACTTTTCTTTCTTCTGGACACAATTAATTGTTTCTTTTTCCTTCTTACTCCACTTCGTGTTCCTATTTTCTAGTTCACACGCTTGTAAAGTGTTTTTAGCCTATTTTAGTTCTGTTCCTAATTGTTTGCTGAACATGATTGCCTCCCGTTATTGCTTCAAGATTCCAATTTTGACTGAAGAGATTGTATTCTCTCCCTCCCTCTTGCCCTTCAACATCTCTCAGTGCAAAGGCAGTAGATTTTCCACAGAAATGCATTTTTTTCTCTTTCAAATCCTCTTTCCAGTGCACTTTAACATCAGTGTGGTCACTGAATATCTAAAATCTGATCCTGTTATCTCCTTTCTTCCTGCACTGTCTTCATCCTCATGCCTCTCTTGCACAGCCTCTGACATGTACTTCACCTGGAATCACAGTAAATACTCTGAAGATCCTCCAGTTCTCCAAAAATATATTGCTCGACTGTTTATCCTTGCCTGAGCTTCTAGTTCCATTAACTGAACCGCAGAAAGTATAAGATGTTGATTTCTGAATTGATCATTAAATCCAGTTGATTACACAGTTAACAAATGTATTTCATAGACTACTTAAAATATTCTCAAAAAAGAAAGGACACTTCTGCATTACCATAACACCTGTTGTTTTTCCGTAGAGAGTGTAGGAGTTGCTTCCAGTTCTTGATTATATATATAACATTAGTTCATGTAACTTTATTTTTTTTCAAATTTTCTGAAAATTAATAATGCAGTAAGCCACATTTCTTTTACAGCTACCAGAAAGAAAATGTTCTAGGAATCTATTTTTTTAACAGTAAAGCAGTATCTTCTCTTTGTTTATTAATTGTTTTTGAAAAGGGAAACAAATTCTCATTATTCTCTGGTCTACTACCCAAAAGTACCTTGCAAACCATTACTCAAAATTCCCAGAACCTAAAATGCTAATGAAAAGAACATCAAACAAATTCCTCATGAATTCTCCAATTAGAAAACAGGAGTAAGACTGCAGATGCACTAAAAAAAAAGAAAAAAAAAAAGAATGATGTGTAGCTCGTAGCTTAATATATATGTAAACTTCATTTAGGAAGGGCACTTGCAGAAAGACTTGAAGGAAGGGAATGTGTCATTTGAGCTACAGTAACAATGGGCAAAAGAAGTAACCAAGTAAAAGGAGATAAGCTGCAGCTCTGCTACTTGAGGCTGCCTCCAGTGACAGGGACCTCAGTGGGATGCAACAAGAGGCAAGCAGTAAGAGAGTGCCAGGCTGTCTCACTGCAGTTGTGCATGTAATTGGATGGAAAATAATTTCAGCTCTTTTTCATTGCTGTCACTGAAATATTTTTCATCCTTTCTGCCCTGCATCTCAAGCCTGCCCCTTACCCCTGCTGTGTATCCTCATCTTCCTATTGTTTTTCCACCTTGCCTGCCACTTGGGAAAAGACATCTTCTCTCCCTTGCTCAGCTGCTGCTGTGCCTCCTCTGCTGGGGAAATGCTGATTTCACATGGAGGAGATGTTCAGTTAATTGCACTTTCCAACATGGCAGACCACCTGCAGTGAATTTTTCTTTGAAGGGGTCATGCATCTTCTCTGGCTAACTTATGTCTATTAAATGCACATTTAACCAAATTGACAGGAGGAGGCATTAGAAGCCTAAGTCGAAAGCAAAATGAGTAACTACACCAATTGACTTCTGTAGGTATTCAAGTTCCCTCCAGCTGTGAGAGAGCTTGCCAGTACTGCTGCATGGACCAGCTAAAATGAGAGTGCTTATTAAATCACAACATTTCATGCTCACAAGGAGTACTTTGGGGCTGGAAATTGCAGATGTTCTCACTGTTTTGTTAACTGAAATCGTTAGCTCAAGAACATAAGGGCCATCACCCTTATGTCAAACCACAGGGCTTACTAAGCCAAAATCCTGTCCCTAGAAGTAGGCAGTAATAATCACTAAAAGATAAATATGAGAAACAAGGAATGTATAGAGGGATTATCAGCTTCTCACTGTCAGAATCTAAAAACTTCCAAAGCAAGAGATTGTGTCCAAACTCTGACCTCTGAGATCTACACAAATTTCTCTGGTCTGTGTTTTAACTCAGTTTTGCTTTTTGCCCTGTCATAACAGAGCTGTAAATTGTAACTACATCAATAAGTATTTCCTTTTGCTTGTTTTTAAACCTGACCATGATTCTCTTGCTGGAGAAAAGAATTAGAAGTTATCATTCACGTATTCTTTCCCATAGGATACCTGATTTTATTCCGAATTATCAGTAGTTGGCATCATCACTTTCTTTCTTGCTCTCACAAGCAGGGCTTACTTTTTTCTTCAGACTATTTGACAGATTACTATCACTGTCCTTGATCTTTAATTATCTTTACCTGTACTTATTTGGAACTTAGCTTCTTCCCTACTGGATCTAAAAAGTGGGCATGTAATGTTAGCTTTTTTTTTTTCTATTAGTAGTAGTTAACTTACAATGAACTTTGAACTTTGACACACTCATGTCCTCAAACAAGTACTGCAGTCCTTATTATAGGCAAGATGATTTGCACAGAGAAAGTATCACCGATGCTCTAATCACAGGAAGACCATCAGCCTGAATTCACACTTGATCTCTTCTCCTAAGTAATCAATGACAAGAGAAAAGAAAATGAGCTCAAGCTGTGTCAGGGGAAGTTTAGTTTAGAGATAAGAGCTTTTTCCCTTAGAGGGTTGTCAGCCCCTGTCCCAGGCTGCCCAGGAAGGTGGAGGAGTCCCCATCCCTGGAGATATTGCAAAGCCAAGGAGCTGAGGTGCTGAGGGCCATGGGTTAGTGATGGGCTTGGCAGTGTAAAGTGAGGGATTGGACTCAATGATCTTAAAAGTCTTTTTCAATCAAAATGATTCCATGATCCTATGATTCTCTTTCCTATAAGGATTCCCTGGAGGGCAATAAGGCAAGTTTACATGGCAGCAGTACAATTTTTTTTGAAAACAGACCTACCACAATTCCCAAGAAACCCCAAGCTTTGTGAGCTCTTCTATTCACAGAGACAAGTCTTGCAAATACAGAATGACAATTGTTAAATTTAAAATTTCTTGAGTTTGGAATGTCCTGCTTGCTGGAAGAAAAGAAGAAGAAAATGACCACAGATATGTGCATTTGTCTACCTCGATTAGCTGTGGCTCCTCTTCTTATGGTGCATCACAGCCCTGCTTTTATCTCCCTCCAAAACATTTATTTAAGGAAAGGCTTTCTCACAATGGGAAAGTGAGGAGATCCCAAATCTGAATATTGTCAGAGGAGGTCCCACCACAGAAATGTGAGGAAATTCCACAATCTTGTTACACATGATTACAAGGGAAAGGCTGGGAATTGAACTGTATCTATCAAACTTGAGGTCCAGCTCTTTCCAAGGCAGAATTAAAACAGAATATAATAATGTCTTGGAGAACAAGATTGACCAATGAGTTGGGATTGGAGATTTTTTTATTGTGGTGTTGTTTTCCCACTTCTTTTGTACTTGTGTAATTTTTTCCTATATGCAGAATCCCTGACTTTCTTGAAACCATTCTCAGAAACAGAATTCCAGAAAATACATGAGTGATCATGACTTGACAATGTGCTTTAAATTTGCACCACTAATCAGCTAAACCAGAAAGTTTAGCATCTCTAGCATGTCTATAGTTTCAGGCCTTTTGTGAGCACGGTGTCATGGGATGGTCAAATTATTACCCAAATGTATAGTAATGACAGAGGAGAGAATATAGATTTCTTTCATTATAAACCTCATTTATGTCTTTGTCCAATGCAGTCTACCCAGGTGAATAAGTACAAATATGTACTAGAACACTTTATATACTCCCAGACTTTCCAGATGGAAAGTAGAAGAATGGCATCTCTATGAGATATATCTCTTATTAGTCAAATACTACATAATCCTGTTTTGCACTACCTTTGAAGAACATAAATAAAATTCAGCTTGGTTTCACTAAGGGCCTCTACTATTTATCATCATTAACAAAGCATATGTTTATCAGCATAACAAAGGAGGGATAAGTAATGGTAAGACATCTGAGAGAAAGGTTGATTTTTTTGAGTGAAAATGAGATGTTAAAAAAAAAATCCAGTAATTTTTATTTCACTGGTCAGTAGCATTATTTTCATTTAGCTTTGAATGATATTTTGTCTCTAAATTGGTGGTAGTGTTTCAGGTTTTTATCTAATGTTAAGTACCTCAAGTTAATACTGGTACTGTGATACTGTCATTCGTAGATATCATCCAAGTCTGTCTGTCTTTTGCATTGCTCTGATATATTTTTAATATCTGTGTTGTCACTTAGTTTCAGTTATTGTTCATCTGTTCAGCCAGTAAATGACTGTCCATTTCACTCGAATGAAGGCTCTTTCCCAACAATAAACTAAAACAGTTTCTGCTTATCACCTAGTGCTATTTCAGCTTCAGCTAACTGCTTCCAGGTATCTGTTATGTATCTGTACTATACACAAGTGTATACCTGTATGCTAGATATTTATTATTTCAGTCAATGAAGGGAGAAAGTGCAACTGACAAGACATAATTCAAGTGCCTAAGTGCAGATATCAGCATAATTTCTGATACTGAAATCATCTGTCAGAGGGTTTATGGGAAATCTCTACCTTTCTGGAATGGCTGCTTGAGATCAGATGGAATAACCTAGAACATCTCATCAGGTCCCGAGGTGCCTCTGTTCACAGAATCAGAGAATCTCAAGGATAGGAAGGGACCTCAAAAGCTCATCCAGTGCAACCCCCCTGCCAGAGCAGGATCACCTAGAGTAGGTCACACAGCAACCCATCCAGGTGGGTTTGGAATGTGTCCAGAGAAGGAAACTCCACAACCCATCTGGGCAGCCCCTTCCAGTGCTCCCTCACCTGAACAGGGAGCAAATTCTTCCTTGCAGTTCTTTGGAAACTCTTATCTTCCAGCTTGTATCCATTGCCCCATTATCCTATCTGGACATCATTGGGAATAGCCTGGCTCCATCCTCCTGACACCCACGTGGTACAGCAACTGAATGCACTGTTGAAGTATCCAGGGTATTATCCTACAAATCTGGTTTGCAATGTGTTTTACAAGGTGAATAGCAACTCCACAGACTCTATTTCCTTGATCTCCATAGAATGTTGGTTAGACACAGAATCACATAATCCTAGAATTGTTAGGGCTTGAAGGAACCTCCAGAGGTCATCCAGCCCAACTCTCTGCTAAAGCAGGTTACCCTTGATCAGGGGGCACAGGAACACATCCACACAGGTTTGGAAACTTCCAGAGAAGGCAACTCCACACTCTTCCTGGGCGGCCTGTGCTAGGGCTCTGTCTGAACCTGTATGCAATTTGTCTACATATAAATGCTGCATGTAAACACCTGTCTTTGAATACATTCAATTTACCTCTAGTTTCCAAAGTAAGTAGGGCTCTTTTAACTTAAGCAAAATCAAATACGTAGTGTGTCTTTTTTAACTACCTCAGTTCTATAAACCCAACTAAGTATATTTTTTAATATGATAAGCATCCATATGATAACAAATGCAAGTCCTGACAGCCTCTGTAGCCTTTTTGTTCTAGAGGCAGCAGGAATGGTAGGATGAAAAATTCCAGCCACTATTTGCAGCACATTGGTTTTGAGATTATGTCGGCTAAACATTTCCTGTGAGGAAAAAAAGAAAACAACCAAAACATACTGATTACAGCCATAGTTTATGCTATTCAGAGAAGTGTATATACTGGTTTTCATGACCACAGATGATATTTTGAAAGTTTAAGTGGTCCCCAGTTAGACCTCATTGGCCTGTTGTTTCATGTTGTCTTCTCTCTCACTGAAGAGATGACCTTAACAACAGATCCTAAAAGTTAGCATGCAACAGGTGTGATTAAGTGGCACTTCAGTAAATGTTTTGTTATTTTGTTGAATTGAAACCCTTTCTGGGTGCTGGGGAGAGGTGAGAGGGATGGCAAAATGGATTAAATTGCATATCTGGCAACCCATCCACTGAGAACATAACTTACCAGCACTCATCGTGTTTTTCTGTCCATCAACTACTTCTGAAACCACTCCAGCTGATCTCAGACCTCAGCTTATTTAGATAGTAGATGATTTCAGAATATATATGGGCATATACAAAATCCTTTTGAATAAAATACTGAACTCCAACCAACAGATCTGCCATGGAACTAGATTTTACATCAGAAACTGTAATACCACAAATGCACGTTTCTGTGAAAGTCATTGAAAGACAGGATGCTAACTTTAACCTATAAAGACTCAGACTTGTCAAGAGTAGCTGATAACTCATCTTTCCTTGTGTCATGGAAAACTTGAAGGAGGAATCCAGGCTAGAACTTCCCCAGTGTGGAATGAAAAAGGAGCAGCACTAGCAGGTGACAGGCATTTTCTATGAGGTATTTCAGCTGCTGTGCTTCCTTTTCCAGCCTGAATTTGTTAACTAGCTAGATGAATCTTCCTTTTTTTTTTTCTCTCTCTTTGATCTTTTAAGACTGTGGAGGTTTTGTAGTCCTTTGCTGATATCATATGTTTTCATTGAGGAGATATATGCTCATAGTGCAAGACAAATGCTGGTAATATTATTCTAAGGTATTTATATCAACGTTTTCCCTCTGGCTGTGCAAAAGCTTCCCCAGTGATGCAAAATAAAACCAGAGCTTGTCTCTATTGGAAGTATTTTACCATTGTTCCATCACTGGCTCCATGCAGATGTGGTGAGGATCTGAGGAAGAGCCAGTTACAAGGTGTGGCTTTATCTGAAGCCACAAAGCAACAAGCAGGTGTGACACAAAGCACAAAGAGACAGAGGAAGAGACCTCTGCCTATACTCAGCTCTGCATTGACACACCTATATCCGCTGCAAAAGTTGCTTCTTCATGTAAAAATACTGATTTTTACACCTGTTGGGGTTTAACCCCATCTCAGCCCCACACAGCCACTCGCTCACCCTTCCCTGATGAGCTGGGGGAGAGAATCAGAAAAATGAGAAAACCTGTGTGCTAAGATAAAGACAGTTTAACAGGTTAATCAAAAGCTGAGCACACAAGCAACAAAAAATAAGGAATTGATTCCTCATTTCCCATGGGCTGGCTGGTGTTCAGCCATCCCCAGGATAGCAGGGACCCAGCACTTGTAACAGTGATTTGAGAAGAATGTCCATTGGGTTTATTTAGTCCATGAGTTTGGGCCCCATCTGTTGAGATGGTTACTCAAGGCAGGACAAGTGGTGTGTTACATGGAGATATCAGACACCAAAGCCTGCTCAGGCTGGATCACCACTGAATTTGTGTTACTTCTTAACTTGTTCTCCATTGGTTCAGGCTGTTACTGCTATAGGAATCCTTAGAACATGTGACTCAAATTATTAATTACTCTATTTTAAAGGTACATTTACAGGTACATCGAATTAAAGGTCTACTACAATCCTCACCTCTGGTCCTTTGTGTTTAATATTGCAATTAACTCCTCCCCTTGCCCTTGCCCTTGCCCTGGCTTGAACTCATCATAGGAACTGCAGTTCCCTAAAGTAGTACCTTCTCCAAGTGGAGCCTTATCTATGAGCCCACAGTCTCTTCAGGGGTGTACCTGCAGTGGTATAAACTTATCTACAACCACACTTGCTTTGAGGAGCACCTATTCCATCATGGCTTCCATGGGCTACAATGCCTTCAGAGACATTCCTGCTTCAGCATGGCCTTTCCCACAGCCACAGTCACTTCAGGAGTGAACCTGCTCTAATATGGTCTTGCCTATGGCTGCAATCTCTCCAGGGGTGTACCTGCTCTGTCGTGGGCTTATTCAAAGCACAATTCTTTGAGTTGCTCCAGCATGACCTCATATACAAACATAGATACTTCAGGGTGTGCCTGCTGCAGCATGGACTTACCCACAGTCACAGATGCTTCGAGGTATACCTTCTCTAGCATGGACTTAATCCTGTGTCATAGTCCCTTCAGAAATACACTTTCTGTGGTACAGACATAAACATGGCTACAGAGATTTTGAGATACATTTTCTCTGGCACAGACTTATCCAGGGCCACAGATATTTTGGGTGTCCTGTGTGGACTCATCCACAGGTCATAGTCAGCTTGAGTGCCCAGCTTTGGAGTCCTCACTACAATAAACACACTGAAGTGCTGCAGCGTGTCCAGGGACAGTCAGTCACTGGAGCTGAGCAAGGGTCTGGAGCACAAGTCTTGTGAGGAGTGGTTGAATGAACTGAGGATGTTTAGCCTAGAAAAGAGGAGGCTAAGGTGAGACATGATCACTTTCTACAACTACGTGAAAGGGAGTTGTAGTGAGGTGGGGCTTGGTTTCATCTCCCAAGTATCAAGTGATAGAACAAGATGAAATGTCTTCAAGTTAAAACAGGTGAGGCTTAGATTGGAGATGAGGATGAGCTTTTTCCTAAGAGGGTTGTTAGACTCTGGTACAGGCTGTCCAGGCAGGTGGTGGAGTCCCCATCCCTGCAGATATTGCAAAACAGTGGAGCTGAGGTGCTGAGGGACATGGTTTAGTGGTGGACCTGGCAGTGTGAAGGAAGGGATTGAACTCTATGATCTTAAAGGCCTTTTCCAACCAAAGCAAATCTGTGATACTCTAATTCTATGAATCGAGTCCATACTGGAGTTCCAACCTGTCCTGTACAACAGCACAGAAACAGCAGTGATGTCCAGGCCATTTGCCAGCCCAGGCACATTGCTGTGGCTGTGATCAAAATGTTCCCAGGCACAGCAGAGAAAGATGATAAGCAGTATAGCAGCATGGCAAGTAAACAGCAGCCACTCACAAGCACCAGACACTGTTTTCAGCACAGATCCAAAACATACACCCCTACAAGTTATTATGAAGAAAATTAACTCTGTCCTAAACAAAACCAACACAACAACTTGTCAACTCACCTGTCCTTGACATTTGTCTGGTCATGTGCTTCTTGTTTCAAAATCCTATGTTGTGATCACTCTGTAGCAACAACTGTCCTTGTCTCACTTGACAGAGTCTTGCACAGTGGGGCATGGTACTAGATTCTAGGTACTAAGACAATAATAATAAACAATATTAAAAGCTGTAGCAGCTGCAATAAAACATGCATTTATACAGGTTAGCTTGATGCATAGCTAACAAATCATTTAAGCTTTTAAACATATATATAAATAAATAGCAACAATAAATAAGATGAAACCACAGCTGGGAGAGAACTCTTACAGCTCAACTTTTTTTTTCCCCACTTATCTTTCTCCTGCATAAGAGATAAGACTAGGTTTGCGTTGCAAATTCCAGGCACTCAATCTCTTCTTGATCTCTCCTCAATGACAGTTTTGCTATAATTCTCCTAATTTCAAGCTACTGCTTGAAAAGGTAACCGTAAATGACATCTGGGCCATTTCTGCAGTCATCTGCAGCTGTCTCGGATGATTCATTTTCACAGATTTAAGTTGTTGCATGCATAGTCAATCCCTTTGGAAAAAGGTTGCTTCTCCACATCAAATGGCTTGTGCAGACACCAAATCCTGATTTTGAAATAAACCTAAAAGCTAAGGTTTTAAGAGTCCATAACATCTCTCCAGCTTAATTCTCGGGAGGGAGTTTTATGCCATTGACAAAATCTTATCTTTAAGAGTTTTTATGAGGGTTGTTATACCAGAAATAGATGAATACACAAAAGGAAGATCTAGAATAGTTTGCTTTGAAAATCCCATGTATTTTGGTCATCAGATATTTTTGAGCTAAGAAATGATAGCAACCAAAGAGCTGACCTCTGATAAGCAATAAAAATAGTTCTGACTCATAAATTTGATATGGTAAACCATTGGCCAGTGTTACTCACGTCACTTCATGCAATTTGTTCCTTGCTATTTTTATCAGTATTAGTCAACAGGAATTTCCCTTGCAAACATCAACAAATTCTAGTGTGTAAAGCATATTTACATTTTAAAGATTCTTTTGGGTCATCCTAGTATCATTATACATCTGTTGAGTTTGTTGAAATTCCAGAAATGGCAACCAGACATTATGAAATCACTGTAATCCCCAAAAGAGCTGAGACTGTTTAGTCTAGAGATGAAAACACTGAAGGAAGACAGGAAAATCTTCTCCAAATATGCAGAAAAGACCTTCACAGGAAAAAAAAAAAA